>PVLD010002322.1:9360-169497 GCA_004027595.1 Dinomys branickii | reverse complement strand
TCCAAGGTGCCAGTCTATCCTTTGGGGCTTTCTGCGCGGCCCGCCCAATGCGCACGAAACGTGAGACCGCTGGGCGTTGCCGCCGCCAGAGAGCCGATCTCTGTCGGGAGTCGCCGGAGAGCTGCGCCGGGTCGGGGGGCGGGAGGGATCGAGCTGTCTGTATTCTCGGGGCGCTAGGACCCAGCAAATCTTTCTCTCCGCTCCCGGCGTTTGGGGCCCTCCGTGCGGCCCGCCCAACACGTGCGAAACGTGGGATTGCCGGGCGTCTCCGCCGCTAACAAGCCGATCTCTGTCGGGAGTTGCCGGGGGGGCTGCACCGGCTCGGGAGGCGGGAGGGACCGAGCCGGCTGTGCTCCCACGGTGCTTGGACCGAGCCAAGCTTCTTCCCCGCGCGGATCGTCCCTGGCTCCCAGCGTCTGGGGCTTTCCCACGTCTTGCCCCGGCAGCCTGGTCCGCCCTACCACGTCTCCCCCGGCATCTCAGAGAAATACGCCCAGTTTAAACTTCCCAGCCGCGGTCCCGGCATTCACGCTCGCCAAGTCTGTCTCGAGCTGGTGGTGTTTATTAAGGAGGTTCGCTCCCTTGCTGCTCACCTGGTCGCCATCTTCCCCCAGGAATCGACTCTCACTTTTTTATGACACTTCATAGACCCAGATCTCTCTACTCCTTGAATATTTCATTCTCTTGCTTTTCCCGGACCACTAAACAAGTGGACTTTCACCAAAGCTGGAATCCTGAATTTTTTGACACTGCCTTTACCCATGAGTCAGGAATGCTTTCCTGTTTTCAGGAATGTGAAGTCTCAGGGGCACAGGTATCCCAGAAGAAGGAGCTACCAAGCTAACACCGAATGAGTGACAAACAGGTTTGTAACTTGCAAGGCTGGCATCATTCATATTGCTCCATGCAAGCACCTGCTTATTTTAACTACACATGAGACTTGTTCAGGTTGTAATAAAAATTCTGGCCCCGGGCTTGACGCCCTTGAATTTCATGAGAAATAAAAATCTTACTTTGGATATTTATTTGGTGTGTGTAGTTCACACGCTCTCATTCCTGAATTTTTATCAGTCTTTTCACTACTCCCATATGCTCAGAAAGAGGACAAAGTCAAGTGAGTCTTGAACCTTTTTCGTTGTAATTCTGAAATGCTGTTCTGTTTATCAAAAGATTTATAGTCACTGGCAGCAGAGTATGAGTTGCAAGGGGTAATTGGGAATGGAATAGATTTTCAATACCATGGGATCTACTGGAAAAGATTGGAGAAGATAAAGTCAAGGATCAAAGAGGGCAAGGCTAGTGGTACCAGACTCAGCATAGAGGGAAGGGCCAGAAATCCAGGTATTCAAGGCGAAGACTTCATAGCATTGACTCCATCATTTCTCAGATGAACTTAGTCTATTACTTATTGCCACTGTTGCTTTTTTAAAGCATCCAATTTTTCCTTAGGATACTTTCCCTATAAAAAGTCTGACAAAATCTCCTTTGGCCATTCTTTGAATGACAACACATACCAGAAGTGGTTCACCACCCTCCTGCTCCTGAAAGACTATCATTTCTATTATGCCTTCTTTTTTACGAGCATGCTGGTTCTAGAAATAATTTCAGGGTTCTGACACCTGGTCATCTTCTAGCTTCTTGACCCAAAGGGAAAGATACCTGCTGTCTCCATACAGAAAACAGAAGCCCACATCAAACTCTGACTTTGACTGCAGAGGACTTCCCAAGCTTTCAAAGGATCAGCATGGATCTTCAACTGCTCACCATGGCTCAAGCAAAGACTCTTACTGCTGAACGGCTATAGTTCCTCTCTCAAGTACAGTCCTGGAACTCTTACCTGTGGCCGTGAACTTTCCAGTGTGCTTTTTAGAATATGCTGTATATTATTTTTTAAATGTGATTGAGCTAGAGACTTGCTCCCTTTTAGCATCACTTCAAAAGAGGCTGAACAAAAGAACAAATCTGTTCCCACCAACAAAAAGACAATGTTCAGTTAACCTTGTTCATTCAAATGCCCACGGCTTCTTTGGTTCACCAACTGTCATAAATTTGCCCCCTCCAAGCACAAAAGCTTTCTTTGAGGTTCAGAGGTTGAGTTTTATCTGCCTCCAGGGATACAGGGTTGTTCCTTTCTGCACCGGAGGGCCCTGGAATACTGTTGTTGGCCTCTTTTGCGGCAGGCTTGGTTTTCTAATGGATGAGTTGTGAAATGAGTTCCGAGGCTCCCTAGGAGACAGATGAAGCGGGCTTGTCTTCTCCAACATCCACTGCATCTGTCTGCTGCACATCAAAGCAACACCAACACCTACACAAATCAATCTACCCCTACAACTTCTGTAAAACATTAACTCCCCAAAGCAAGGGAAAGAACAGGACTACGGGGTGACTCACACTTCTCTGTTTCCCTTTAGGTAAAGAAAAACAGTGCTCGGTTTGCATCCTGCTAAAATTATTTTCAGGTGGTGCATTCTATTATTTTTTTCACAACCAGACCTTTGGCTAAGACCAACTTTTGGTTCAGTTAATGATTCCACATTTCAAAAGCACTCTGAGAGTGAATTACAATTAGAAATAATCAAGTTAAAATAGTTTCCTAAACAGAATACTGGACTATCGAGTATCCTACTGCCAGAGGATTCATGTTCTCAGTATGTTTTTCTAAATTTGGTTATAAGTTTATAGGACTATAGAACTATGATAAGGAAAATCACAGCAGAAATATAAACAGAGCAAAAAGAACTCTTCAATGCTTCTTGAGGTTCAAGTTCTTGTGCAAAGATTCCTGTTACTGAAAGTAATGGAAACCCAAAAAAAAAAAAAAAAATACAGGTAAACCCATCAAGAAAGGACAAGGGCCTCTCATTATCCCTAGTAAGTATTAAAAGATACCTGGAAATTGAAATGTTGGGATGTCTTGATCTGGGCTTCAATCTCCTATTCAGAGCTATCCATAATGGTCTAGAACCATTGACTTCCACACTTAACATTTAAATTCTATTTAAAATTTCCCAGTTGTATTTTGGGCACAGGAGTAACTGTCAACCATGAAATTGATTAGATTGTTCTGTTTTGGTAGCTGAAAGAACTTGATCCAAATGTATGAAGTCAATAATTATTTTGATCATTTTTTTTCAAGCATGTGACTTCCTGGTTCCACAACTGTCAATAACCAAACCTGAAAAGAAGACTGAAATCTCCATGGAACAATTGCTTCCCAAGTATCACGTAGGGAAAGTTCAATTTATCAGTACATGCTTCTGTAAAACGTGAGGCCTGTAGTGCCATTTTCCTTTTCAAATAATATAGAGAGGGTGACCTTTTATCACACCTTCTGACAAAACCTTGCAGGACTTTACAGGGATTTATCTGGTTTTCCTTTCATTATATTGATAATTTTATAAACATAGGACAATGATCATTAAATATTTTATGATTTTCCTCATTTTTAAGCAAAAGCATATGTTTATCAGTATTTATCTGGTTTTCATGTTTTGAGTCTTGCTCCACTGTAAAGTTGGGGCATAGCTGCTCTTCTGCTGGATTCCAAGTGTAAAAGGAACCAGAATCATTTCTTACTCACCTCTGATCCCCCAGAAAGCCTGATGTGACAGCCAGCACCAAGAAAGTAGTCCTATTCTTGTTGGGTTGTTGGATGGATTTTCAAATATGACTGAATGTCACCAGAGAAATCCACATAATTTAAAAAATAACAGTGATGAAAAAATAAAAAGAATGCTAATGTTTGGCTTACTGAGTGATTGTAGGCTTATCTGGGATGAGTTGATTTCCCAAATGAAATGACACCAGAAACCTCTCCTAGCCAGTCTGAGTAGAGAACAAGATTTCAAAGCACTTCAGACTACCACAGTTTACTGCTACATTTATATGTTTTAGGACAATGCAAGTATTAGCTCTATAAACTAGGTTCTACTTAGGGGGCATTTTGAACAGGGATAAAAGTATCCTCCAAAGACATTTTGCTCTCGTTTCACCTTAAACAATGTGAAAATATTCAGGCAACCATAGTGGTAACGAGTCTCTGTGATTGTATTATTCACTATCGAGCCTATGAACTCCAGTGACATCAATAAAAACAGTGGCAAGCGAAGTCCTATAGGCACAGTTGCCTGTGTTGATGAAAAATTCACCACTTTTCTTACAACCTTTCATCTACAATTCTGCTTTATGGTACCCACAACTAACAAAAGCAGTTATAAACATTTTGGAATCTTATCTAGAGATTATGTATAATGCTTATCTATCCAGCTAGAACCTTATATTAAGGGTTCTGATTATTCTGTTAATGAAGCTGTTTTCCCGAGTCTCACTCAATCCTCGAATGTGTTTAACTTAAAAACCCTTTGTTGCTTTTTTTAAAAAGGTACTAATTATGAAACATCATTCTAGAAATAATTTCTTTAGTGCTGACTCCACACCGAGCACTGATTTTTGCTAGTGATATGGGATTGTCTAAGAGGGACAGGAGTCCTGTTCTTACACGATTTACATTCCAGTAGGGAAAAACAGGCAATAACAACACAAGAAAGGGATTTTCATACAGTGTTCAGGGTGATGGAACAGGGTGACAAATGTCTATCCCAGGAACAACCTCTCTAAGGACATCACCTCATCATTAAACAAACTTTGGAGTAAGGTCGTCCTTCAGATAGACGTTCAAAAACAAAGTATAATCCTGGCTGTAAGACCTCATGGTGATGATTCAGTAGAGGATAGAGAACGTTCTGTGTGAAGGAAATCCACTTGGCAGGACTTGCAAGGCATGCCAGCAGCCCAATAATGCTGAGAACCCTCTGTTCTCAGTTCACAGGAAGTGTTCCATGTTATGTTTCCTGAAATCCGAACATCCCCTTACTCAAAAGCTCTGTGTGAAATGCCTTTCCCTCTTACACTTATCCAAGTGCTTTAAAGCTTTAGATGAGTTCCAACTCTTTTATGATTTTTCAGTTTTGCATAGCATTTATAGCCTCTGTTTCATCACATAAAGCTCAAAGAGTTTTGAACGGTAACTATTCTGTGTACCACCCTTGCTTCTAAAACTAGTTTATAAATCTTCCTTCAAGAAATGTCTCTGCTCCATCTCTTAGCAGGGTTAGGAAAATTTTCTATAAATGACTAAATAGTATTTAGATTTGGTGGGCCATGTATGGTGTCTCTTACATAGTCTTAGGACTTTGTCTTAATCCTTTAAAAATGTAAAGTAATTCTTAGTTCACAAGCCATACCAAAAAAACAAAACAAAACAAAAAAAAACCCTCTCTGTGGCCTGGATTGCCCTGAGGGCCACTGTTTACCAACCCTCAGGGTAAAAATTATGTGGTAAATGTGTAACATATTTGGTTATCGGAATTCATAAGTTTTCTATACTACGTAATCATGGACAGGCACTTTTCTAAGAATGAGGCTTGCTTAGGAAAATACTCAGGGCCCATACAGCCACACAGACTCACTGATACCACACTCACATGTGCCTTTACACACTCACACACACTTACACATTCACACACCTGCCACAGAAGAATCCAATCTGCCGAAACAGATGGCACAGTGGTTCTTGACCCAGGCTGTACATTAGGATCATCTAGGATGCTCTTTGACAATACCCAGGCTCCAGCCCCATAGAGACTAATCGAATCCAAATGTCTGGATGGGAGCTCAGGCATATCTATTTTTCAAAGCTCTCCAGGTGATTCTGTTTTGCAGGTTGGTTAGAAATCAATGTTTTAGAATCATGGTTCTCAAACTTAATGTGTTTCACGATCACCTGAGGGTTGATTATACCTAGGACAGTGCTGTACCCACAGATTCTCTGATGCAGTAGCTCTGGGGTGGGACCCTAGAGTTTTTTCCTCTGAAAATTTCCTCAGTTGTGCTATTGCTGTTAGTCTTGGAACTCCACTTTGGATACACTGCACAGAGAATGGCAAGTTCATCCAAGTGAGAACTCTCCTTCATTTGGGGCTCAGCTGGTTTGGTTGGAGAGCTGGTTGCTGCGTTTTGTTTTTCCTTAGCTTAGAAGTTTTTAGGGTTCAGCAAAAGAAAGTTGAGCAAGTCACTTGAAGGCAGGGATCATGTGAAATCATAGAGTAAAATTATAACAAATATTTGTTTAATTTAGAACAGGAGAGGAAAATGATTTTGCTCTCCTAGTGGAAGAGGCAGGAATCCTGAGTAAACAGCAAAGACATTTCAAAGACTGCTTTGAATGTATCTCCCATGACAGGGAGAATGTTCGGGTGGAGAACAATTTACCAAAGCCAACAATACCAGTCGAACGAGTTAGTTATATAGTCAGGGCCAAGTATTTTTAGGAACTCATCTAAAAGGGATGACAGTGCCATAAGAACTTGTAAAATTCTATTGAAAATTTCATATGAGAAATGTTACTTAATAAATAAAGAACCTTACAAATTCTCTGTGGTTTCAGATGTTCTTTTCCTTGAACTTATACCTTCTGAGAGCCACAGACATTTTTTCTTCTATGGGAGTCATCTTCCATAAAGGAAATTTAAAAATTACATGTTATGACTAAGTTAATTTAAATATATATTAATATCATATATTATAACTTTTACTTTAACCAAAAAGTTTTTTGATTCTTCTGATTTTAAAAGAAATTAAAATACTAAATTTCTACACTCTGTGCTTAATGGGCAAGATGGGTATAGAAAGACCCTTAGGCTCCACATTGGACTTAGCAAACCAGTATCTACATTCTAACAAAATTCTCTAGAGAGACAAGTACACATGAAAGTTTGAGAAGCACTTTCTGGAAGTTTAATGTAGATTAATAAACAAGCAAAAAGAATAATTCTGATTTTTCTATACTTTCTGAATCCTGAAAATATGCTACCTGAACCTATACTACCATAACCAACTGTGTCTCTCTCAAATCCCAGTGACCTTGGGGGTGTGCTGTCTATAGTCACCAAGAGCTCTGCAGCACGGTCAACATGGAAGATGTGAAGGGAATTCTTTCAGGATTCTTAACCTTTAAAATAACTCAGCAACCACAGAGGTACTGGATTCTAGCAACCGCTCAATATCCTTGACTGCTTAGACTAATTCACAGAAGCTACTGGGATCCTGCATTGTTTTCTAATAAGACATGTAATTATGAACATCACTGCAGAATAACACTGGTGATTTCAGAAGACTTGGTTATGAATTGTGTTTCACATAGTTCACTGACCATGCACTGGACTGGTATGACCCAATAGATCTAAACATTTTCACTCCACTTTTCTAATAATGTTCATGAACACAAGAAACAGTGTGCTTGGGTTGAAATACAGCTTCTTCAAATGTAAAAGACAAACTATGGTTAATGCAACATTATGGAATTTATCACCAGTCTTCAAATAGCCATGGTAAATTTTCTCTGTCTCTGATTCTTAAACTATTTCAACAGTGACACTATTTTTAACATTTAAAATTTTAATTTAAAGTAGGGCTGGAGGTGTAGCTCAAAAGACTCAACTTTATCCTTCTTTAGGGAAAAGAAATGTTCCATTATGTATGAACACCAGTTTCCTTATTTATTAATCTTTTGTTGGACATATAGACCACTTCCAAGATTTAGCTCTTATGAATTGTGCTGCCATAAACACGGATGTGCATGTGTCAGTGTAATATGATATGTTTACATTTTTGAGAAGATACCTAGAAGGGAAATAGCTATTGCTTGGTCAAATGACCAAGCCTCTCCACCATTGCTTAAGTGAAATAAATGAGATGCATAAGCTTAAATATTTCATGCCTTGTCTTATAGAACAACCCCAAAATATAAATTAAGAGCAAAATAAAAGACAGGTAATAGAGAAAAGAGAAATAGATCTTTTGCAAAAAGGAGAGAGACCAAGAGATAGAAGGAAAAGGGAGGGAAGGAGAAAACGGGAATGAGGAAGTGCTGCATAATCACACTGACTCCCCACGAGGAATGTAATTATTAAGTACTCCAGACCTACTAAAACTACAAAGAGAAAAACAAATTTTAAAAAAAAGATTCAAACAAGTTGGCATTCTCTATTGAGGATCCAAACGGGAGCATACTTTCAAGGAAAGTGGAGATTGTCAAGAGATCAAGCAGTAAAATACAGAAAATAAGCAAAATGCTAGGAATCAAGAGAACCACCTACAGCATGAGATGAACAGTTTAGCAATAAACGTATAGATCAAGATGAAAGCAGAGCTCCCACCCCAGGGAGAAAGGCGCGGCTTCTCTGCCTTACCTCTGCAGTGTGTGTATGTTTTCTGAGATGAGCAGATTTATATTAAATACATGGAATTCACCTGGCTGGAGTAAACGTATGGAGAAGATGATTGTTACTCTCGCTGACATGCTCTTCTTGTAGTGGCAAAGCCACTGTATTTTTAAATTCTGAAAATGTGCCACGTATTACACCTGCAGGGTAACACATTCTCTCAAACAATGGTCAAAGGACCCCAGCGGTAAAGACAGTGGTGGTCTTGTTTCACAGGTGGGGAAGTCTGTCTCCAAAACCTCTAACAGCTTCCTGACACTGAGAGTGAGATGCAGAGGCGGGTCCAACTGATTCCAAAATGCTTGGTCCAAGTCCCCGTAACATAATGCCTTGTTGCTAAATGGTAGGCGGTAATAAAGTACTGCTCTCCTACATTTTGTGAAGATTTGTTTCATTTATTTTGATAATGTTAACAGCAATAATTAAATAAATTAGCCCTTTTGGCAGATGAGGGACAAAACTGATGCAAAGCATGGGAGAATTATAAGCATTAAGCACAGTATCTGCTTTATACAATGTGACAATAACACCGTTTCTTCCTTTTCTTGTCTACCTGATGTTGTTTGAAAGTTTAAAAAACAAAAGTTATCCCATCGAATAGACTGCAGTTGCAAGTTTTAATATTAAAAAATATGCTTCTATGGTTAATATCAATGTATCTACCTTATCTAGAATATTAATTTTGGAATATAGTACATGATCTTCTCGATGAATATTAAGTTATTTAAACAGCAAAAGCAACCTTTGCAAATTAGAATCCCAGTCTCACAAATGCAGAATTTGTTCACTCTTTGCATTCTATCGATCTGCAATTCTGTAGGTTGTAGCTGTGTTATCAAAGTCACAGCAACACAGAGGTATGATTTGTCGATTGCACTTCACAGATACAAGATACGAGGGCATCCAGATATAATGTTAAGCCAGCAGAGCACCCATTAATGGTCCAGTGGCAGTAATTAAATCCGGATGGTAAAATAGCTACAAATATTTCCTCAAAACTGAACCAGATGTTTTGGCAACTGGATGAAGGTACAAACCTGAAAAACTCCACATGCCACAAGCAGAGGTGCTTCAGAGGGGAACCTTCTGTGAGCCTCAGGATACACACTATCTCAGCCCGGTGGCCGTGTTAAATAACGGCGCACGCATGCACACACACGTGCACGCGCACACGCTCAGTCTCCCCTTACCCCCTTTTGCGTATGTGCAGTACATCCCAGCACACAAAGAAATAATCAGAACTGTAAATTCACTGAAGCCTTTTTAATAATAAGTGAGAATAACTAACACATTTATATTTCCAGGTGTGAGACCACAATCAGCTCATACTGGCACTCCAACTCCGTCATGCCTCGTAGATCATCTTTCCAGGTAGCTTACCCAGGGTACAACTTCCTAATTAACAGGCAATAAAAATATTAATTATTGCCATTTTCATTTAGTGTTCAATTAACAAATGAAAACATAAAACGCAGTTCATGGCTGGACAAAGGTTACCTGGGGGGCCCATAAATACAAAGGGTGTTCCTTCACCCCGCTCCAGTTTTAGTTCTGTGAGACACCCACTCTGACCTAGTTCCCTTCACAGCAGCTCATTTAAATATCTTCAAAAAAGTTTTCCAGCAAGGCAGAGCTCATTCGAGCCCTGGCATGTATATCGACCATGAAGCTGTCATGCTATCCTGTCATGAAATGAGATGAGAAGAGTCATTTGATCCGTGGAGACTTAAATTAACAAGGGTGACGCTGGCTTCCATCAGCAGGGCCAGCGCAGTGGTGGCAAGGATACCTGAAGCAGCTGGACTTTAATTCATTGCAGCGCACCTTGAACTTCAAGAAGGAGGGAATAAAAGGCGCGCCAGCCATCGCGCCCACGCAAGAATGTGGCCGCCACTGAGTGACATTGGCCACTGTCTCCCTGGGCTGGTAAATTTCCTTCTGTCAAGTCAATTGCTACCCTGGTAAATATCTGATTAGAGTTAATTTATCTTCAGTGTTAAGGAGGTTAACGACACTGTTATTTTCTCTGCTACTGAGTTTTCCTGCATGCCCACAGGATAATATTCCTAGAAACCTTCTCCGAAGGAGGAATCACAGAGAGAAACTGCCTGCATGAAAAATAACCTTTAGGAAAAAATAATGTGTCCCTCAGAGAGAAGAAATCAAGCAAAATAATGTTAATTTCAGAAACTATGGAGGAAATATTTCATTGGTCTCAAAACAGCAAAACGCAATAGCGCACATAACCTAACTCAGAGACTGAAGGTATTATTCCAAGCAGTTCCTACCAGTTCAGGGTAACATTAGTTAAGGTAAGAGTCAGCCATATTTTCTAGTTATCTCTCATAATTCTTCTTGGTTTATTTGTCCTTCAAATGTTGTTTCATAGACCCAAGCCTCTCACAGCGGACAAGCACATTTAGGGGACACATTTTCTCAACACTCTCAATATCATGTATTCGAGATTGAAGAATGTTCCCCAGAAGTGATTGGCTCTGCGCGCCTCCTGCCTCTGCCCCATTCATAGTTTACATCATGATTTTTTGATCTGCCAATGGCTAGCTTTACAAGAATATATTTGTATAAAAGTCTAAGCACAATTTACAGTATTATTCTCAAATTACCAATAAATACAACTAGAGAGACAGTTTGGAATCCTCTGCAGCTCTGAACTTCAATGATTCTCATGTTGGAAGATTGTGCTTGAAATGCTTTGGGGGATGATCAAGCGATTGTCATACTTTGGAGCTAAACTTCTTTTCTTTCCTTTTAAAATCCTGACCTCTTTGGCATTATGTTAAATTCCACCCATAGAGAGAGAAAAAAAATCTGTTATTCTTGGAGTTTTGCCAACCAACAAATTCCCAAACAGAACCACAACAAATGATTCCCAACAAAAACTGCAGGGTGATATTAATAAAAATTTAAATACCTCCTCAGGCTCTTGCTATTCTATCTTTGGAGAAACAGTTTTAAGCTGGCTAAAGCAAGTGTTAAAATGTTCTCCTGTAGCCCTGTGTCTTGCTCCTACATAACAGTATGTGGAACTTTATTCAGGACAGGTCCAAGCCATTACTGAGACCCCATTTCACTCTGTTTTAGATAGCTGTTCTTTTATTTAACCAAAGGTGTCTTTTCTTTCTTGCCTGTCTTTACTCTCACCTTACGTCACATGTATTTCTTTTTGGAAGGCCCTTGCACACAAAGAAGCCCAAAGCTGATCACCTCATAAGAATTAGAGAATGTAGGAGGCGTTAGTGGAAAATAACAAAGGTAAGCTGAAATTCTGATACTGAGAAGTCAGCTGGATTTACTGACAAACAAAATGGTTTCCTCTTTTGTGCCATTCTTGAAGAATCCAGTTCAAACCCTCACTCCTTCACATGACTTGGATACAGTTGAAGTGTGTCCCTTGGAGTTTCATGTGTTGGGAGCTTGGAATTTAAGGGTTCATGTGGTGATGCTTAGCTCCTAAGGGTGCTGCCCTTAGAAGGCACTAAGGTATTTCTCTTGGAATCTGAGTTGAGTCTGTGGAGAGGCTTGGTATGAAAGAGATAACACAGACCTTCCCCTGCTTCTCTGGCTTCCTGTCTGGCAATGTGATCTCACACTCCATCATGACACCACTGTTAAACTCTTGGCACAGGCAAAACCAGTGGAGCCACCCAATCTTGGACTTTCAGGCTCCAAATCTATGAGATAAATCAACCTCTTGCCTTCAAAAGTAGCCTGCCTCAAATATCTCTTTATAGCTCTAGAAAATGAGCTAGTACATACTATCCTGAAATAGTCAAAATTATAAATACTGGTTCTAGGATTCCCAGTCGCCACACAGACACACGTGAAATTATATCCCCTAGCTTCTTAAAAGACAGCTCTTCCAGCCATCGAGTGTCCCTTCTAGATGGACCGTGGTTTCCATATCATATGGAAATTAGCTCATTTAATATCTACCAGGTAAACTAGAATCATAAATTCTAATTACAACTGGAAAAGTATATGTACTTATCCCCATCGAACATTTGAGGATACAAAATCTTAGAGAAGATGAGCAATTGTAGGGATGGCACAGCTGTTAGTGCAGAAGGAAGTGACTTCAAAGCTTGTGTTCTTTGTGCGACACCTCTGTACCTCCCAATGTTATGCACCTGGTGCTGACCTTCCCCACCCGAAAACACAACCAACATTTCCAGACTAAATGTTAGTCCAGACATCAAATCTTTCATCCACTTGAGATTGGTCATTAACTCTGAGCACCTAAGAGTACCTGTTGGGGCTGTGAATCATTGTTTTGAAAAGCATCCCCATTTCCCAGTAAAACTCGGAGGTGTGAAGATTAGCTTAATCATTCCCATGAGTGCTATGGCTTGGGTGTTATAGTTTTTCTATTGTACTATCACATATACATGTTATTTGTTGGCAGTACAAACAAACACTTAAGGTAATTTAAATTGGAGTGATTCAGAAGCATAACTGCTGCACCAACCGAATAGGGAAGGTAGGAAAAATTAAGACTAGAACACAAGAATCAGGCAAGGAAGTCAAGGAATGGAAATCTAGATACTACATTGTCGCTACTGCCCTGCACAGCTCTGCTGGGACTAAGCGCAGATAATGCAGTACCCATCCCTTCTGCCGGGCTGTGTGCTCTCAGCACAGAACAACCCCCCGACTTTCAAAGTCCTGGCAGGAGTATTAGATGGTGAAGCCTCAGTCATCTTCCTCCCATCTGGCTCCAGGCAGTGGGGAGAAGCTGGACAGAGTCTGTGGTACAGTGCCAGCGTGGCTTCCCAATCAAGATTCACCAAACCCAGAAAAAGGGCTCTTTTTGAGCTTTAAAGAAAAAAGTGCTCACTGTAAGAAGCTTTGAAAGACTCCTCCAAATGACTGTATTCACCGTAACAAATCTTCCCAGGTCCTCATTTGAATGGGTGAGAACATAGGGCGATGACTCACGCCCTCTTCAAGTCCTGAGTTTATAAGCATATTTGTGGGGGTTGGTTTTAAACATGTTAATATTATTTTTTGAATATTGGGTTTTGACCAATATTTCAACTCATGCTAATGTGATATAGGAAAGAATCTCCTGGGATTCAATATATAGCTCTTTTCATTATTATAACTTGAAAATGTCGAAATGCTACTCTTGGAAAAATGAGCACCCAAGAGATAACAATCACCCAGTGGAGACAAAGTCCTGAATCCTACTTTCCAGTCATGATCTTATTGATTTTCCTGGCATCTGTGCTCCATGCCTAGGTCTCTTATTTGTGATTTGGAGCCAATAATATCCTAGTAAAACATCTCCAAGGGGAAAGCATGGTAATTCCTACAATATACCATAGTAAGCACTCAACCATTTTTAAATCTAAATGTTTATCTTTCTACGGGATTCTATCCAGTAGTTATAAACTATTAGTCATCACAATTTCCTCCCATAACTATTCTGTGCTCATAAGGACAACTTTATATCCTAAGTACCTCTAAACAGGGAGTTCCAAGTAAGACTGTCTTTATTGGGTTCTAAAACTTAAACCACAACTATAAATCACATTCATCTCAAGCAAGCTTCCCTCCAACCTTAATGTTATTGAGATTCTCTCCCAATGAACTCATTTTGCATGGAGAGTTTTATCACTTGATAAAGCCTCAGGGTCCAGAAACCAGCTAGGTTCGAAGCACTTAAACAGACTAATGGGGGAGAGGGTACAGGAAAGTGCGAGTTATATTTCCTATTCTTTGGAAGCTTATGATGTACTTAAGGAGCCAATTCTGAGGCAAAACCTTGCCAACAGTAAATGTACTATGCATTTGAGTCCACTAACCAACAGGGGCTGTTTGAGCTCTAGGGTAGAGGGATCTCTGGAATCTAGCAGAAGCAGGGAATTAGGAGGCAAGAGTTCCTGGAAAATATTTGCTCTTGAGTAAAAGAAAGAACACAAGAAAAAGGAGTTGATCTCGCCAAGTATTCTAGGATAAGATAAGGCAGCATAGAATAAGAGAAAAAAAATTTAATAACCAGAGTGTTGAGCAAACCAGAGAAATCCCTGGCTTCGGTTACTTTCTTTTACCTGCAGAGGAAATTTCCTATCTTCTTCACTAGGACACCTGCAAATTGGTGTTGATACATCATAGGGTCTCAGAGAACTCCTTCTACTCTCTCTCCTCTGGAATTTACATACCGACCTTAGCCAACAGGCTGTGTTTTAATAACAGCCCTATCTCTTACATACATTCTCTTTTCTGGTTTTGTGACCATATGTCTTACACTGTTCAATTTTTTAAAAAATTATTTCCCAAAATACTAGTCCTAGGATCCCCGGGGACCTTTCACACATAATTCTTACAGAGTTTTTCTAAATCTCTGAGTGTCCTCATTTTTGCAGAGCTCGGAGGAAGTATTCCAAAGGGAAACTTACATTTACAATGTAGAAGGTAGCTTAGGGGCTTTAATTTAGGTTCCAAAAGGGTTCTTAACAAAAAGCATTTTGTGAGCCTTTGTTTAAAAATGTTATTTTTATGATGCCAGCTATGGTAATTGTGTTCCTTGATGTGTCAGACATAGGTAGCTAATTTTCACAATGATTCTGACCAGCATTGTTAGACTAGGTGTTTATTGTTCTGATCTCATCAGATGACTGCTGATTATTTTTCTCAGTAGAATCATAAATGTTTTTTCCTTCTCTCAGATGTTATTTTCTCTGTTTGGAATATCTAATTATCTGGTCTCATGGTAATTAAACTCTATTTCTATCCCTTATCCTGGTTGTATTTGCATTGAAGGTGATGCAAATACTCTCGCACAGTACTGAGATGTACTCACAGAGTATTTCGCTCCAAATTTCGCAATATTTTGAGTTAGCTCCTGAATTCATTTCCACACTGTAGTTTTCCACCTTTACAAATTGGCTTTTTAAATCGAGCATAGTGGCACACTTCTGTAATCCCAGCACTCCAGTGGCTGAGGAGGAGGATGGAAAGAGTGGGGCCAGACTGAGCTAGGTAGCAAGACTCAAAATAATAAAACAAACAGAAAAACAAAAACCTACAACAGCTGGGGATTTAACTCAATGGCACAGCACCTGCCTGGCAGGCGTGAGGTCCTGAGCTCGATTCCCACCCTCCCCCCAAAAAACAACAGGTTCTTTAACATTTTTGCCAATGCTGCCACATGAATTAATGGGATTACACAAACTTAATTCTAATGGATTTCATAGAAACTTTTAAAACTTTTGCTATTAGAATAGAAGAGCACTTACAAGGTAACATAGGCTTACTCTAGTTATAGAGCAAATTTATACATTGCAGTCATCAGAGACACTCTGAGATGAGAATAGCACTGTGTCAAAGTGTACTGAGTTAACTGAGATGGAGGTTCACAGACTCAGACAGAAAGCATTGTCCCCAACACTTTTATGTAGCTAAGGGGCTCACAGGGGCCCAGAGTAAACAGCCTGTAGTATTTACAGTACATACAGAACCATAATAATAGCAAGTGCTTACTACCTGTTAAGAGAAAGAAGAAAACAATAGGCACAGTAAAACAAGTTGCTTTCATTTGAAATACCTTTCCAAAGTATTGTTTGACCTATTTTTGTGTAAGAGAATTTTTCTCTCAGGAGAATTCTAACAGCTGTTCTCTTCCCAAATCAAAGGCTGCCCACCGCCTACAGATGCGGGGCAGGAGGGAAGATTGGCCTGCCTTGCAGTAGTTGTTATTCATTTTCTCACTTGATCTGTAAATATACTTTGAAACCTTACTGTGACTCAGTTAAACTATATGCTGGCCTCCCCCTGTGGTAAAAGAAGATGACAAGAGACAGATGAAATTTGGGGGGAGATGAACAATGGAAGTGCTGCACAGTAAATCTGAGCTCCTTAAATTTGGAAAATCACAGCCAGCCTAGACCAAGCATATTAGTGATCATGGTTATATAACAAAATACCTACCAAACGTTTATTATCTCCCACATGCTGTGTGTCAGGAACCTGTACACGGTTTACCTTGGGCCTCTGCTTTAAGGACTATTGAGAAATTGGGTCTAACTCTCGCCTGAGGGAGGCCTCAGCATTGTCTGGAAACTCAGTGCACGTATCACCTACCACCAAGTCTGACTGTAGGGTTGTTGGCAGTCCCTGGGTCTTTGCTCTTCTTGGTCTGAGGATTTCCATCTCTTGCTAGCTCTGGGCCAGACACTTTATTCAATTCCCTGTCACATAAGCTCCTGTGGCAATATGGCCATCACAATATGGCCGTGGGCTTCCTGCAGAGCAGGCAAGAATGTTAGGATGAAAGCCATAGTCATTCTGGAAACTCGCCTTGGAAATTATATCCCATTACTTTTCCCATTTCTATTTGTCAGAAACAAGTCACTAGATCCAGCTCGTGCTCAGGTGCCAAGAATTAAACAAGGGTATGATCCCAGAAGGTGGATAGATCTCAGCGGCTATGTACTTCACTACCTACAGACCTGGAGAGGTTGGGACCCTGTGTGTTCTTCCTGTCTGCCAGGTAAGAGGTACAAAGACTAAAAATGAAGTTCTTTAGGTGGTCGATGTAGCTGAGATGTCTCTATGCCCTGGTTTCCCAGGATCGTTGTGGTTTAGGCCTATTGCTCAGGTCTCATTATCAATAACACCCCAGTTTGCTTTCAAAAGAGCTCCATTTCGAGTGACGGATGATGTCAGAAATGTCAGATACATCTTTCTGTGTTGCTGGAAATGTTCCAGATCTGTATTGTTTCATATGACAGCTACTAGCAATGAGTTGCATTTGAATATTTGAAACATGGTTAGAACAACTGAGCCATTAATTCTTAGTTTTAATTTAAACTTAATTGATTTGGAATTTAGTAGGCACATGCTGGTACCACTCCTCCACTAATCAGGATAGCTCTATGGTTGTTCTAAAGCTCACCCTCTACAGCAGGCTAGAGAATTTGACACTGGAGAGCAGCCACTTTGACCCAAATCTGCCCAATATGGTGATCATGGTTTTTTTTTGGTTTGTTTTTTTTTTGGTGATCATGTTAATGCTCTGGACATAAAGAGCACTCACCTAAAAAAAAGGAAGTCAGACTTCACAGGAGCTGTGACTGGCCTGCCATCTTTACTTCCTTTCTTTCCACATATTCTATCATCACGCTGCTCAGAATGCTGCCGCTGCTTCTCCCTCCCCATAGAACTCTTTTTTGCTAAGGTCACAAGTGACCTCCAATTTGACATATTCCATGTATTTTTAAAAATTCTTCCTCATCCCTCCCTTTGAAATATTTTTCTTACGATATCTGTTTCCACTAGTTTTTTCCCTAGACCTCTCGCTGGTGTTTCTGTCTCCTTTATTGACCCTTTCTCTCCAACTGTCCTCTAAACATCAGCTTCTCCATGGCCTCTGTCCGTTGTAACTCCAAGACTTGCAAATCAACCCCTTCCTTCTCTACTTCATCCCAGACAGTCCGAGCCACCATGATCTTATCTATCATCATAGTCTCCTAACTGGTTTTGTGACTTCTGCTCTTGCCTTCCTCCAAACCAACTTACTTCCCTTGTTAAAATGCTTCAGGATGATACGTAAAGACCAAGGGGTCTTGCTCCATGCTCTCCCTTATCTCCTGCTCTGCTCCCTGACCTCTAACCGAAGAAGACTTCTTTTAGTTCCTTAGATAGACCAAGCACTTTGCTGCCTCAGGCTTTTCGCTTGCTCTGCTTTCTTTTCTCGGAATGTCCTTTCTTAGTTTGAATGATTCCTCCTTCTCCTGTTCATCCCCAAGCCTCAGCTGGTAAGATCATTCCCTTGTAAGATGACCTGAATATAATTTTACGCGCCTGTTATTCTTTTGTAACATTTGTTATAACTTAATGAGTCCATTTATTTAATGTATGAATTTCTCCACCTGAATGTAAGCTCAAGGATTTTATTTGTTTCATTTTACACTGTACAAATTATCAAGCACATACTAGGTGCTCAATAAATATTTGTCAACTGAGTAATTTTCTTTCCTTAATGTAGGGCACCATTTGCCGTTAGCTTTAAAACTTGTTAGAAATTACTCTGAGGACAGTTTAATAATTTATGCTCTTTGATGATTCCTCTGTTCATTCTAATCAAGTCATTTTTAATCCATCCTTTTTTCTTTTTAAGGAAGGATCTTGCTATGTAGTTTAGGCTGGCCTTGAAGTCATTATGTAGCCCAGGCTGGCCTTAAACTCATAGCAATCTTCCTGCCTCAGTCTTCTGAGTGCTGGGATTATAGCACATGGCATCATGCCCAGCTTAATCCATTCTTAACTTTTCACAGTTTTCCTCTTTGGAGATTTGAAGAAGAGTCTGGCGCCTGGGAGGATAAAGCAAGGCACAAAGAAATTCATCCTGGGTCATGGTGACTCGGCCTGCAGTTGTGGCCTATGTGTTTGGCTTCAGAAGCATCGTTGGGTGATAAGAATCTTGTGCTGTATACCTGCTAAGTTTCTGAAATTAATTCCTAATTCAGCCTTTAAATTTACCTGTCTTCTGTCTTTCTAGACAATCCACTTCATAGGAGAACATGGTGAGTTCCAAGGGCAGCCTGAACTGCACAGTGAAACCCTGTCTCAAAATAAAAAAATAAGTAAATAAATACAGAAAAGAAAACTTATGCCAAACTGTTTTTATGTCCAGAAATAAAGACCAAAATACTGTATGGAGCAGACCTCCTCTGTTCTAGAAAGAGTCTTCTAAGTGCCTGACTCCTAATTATACAAAGGTACAGTGAGTAGAATTTTATGGACTAGGACAAAAGGTATAACAAAATCTTGCATGAATCAGCAAAGATTCTCTTTTCCTGTGAACTCTGAAGAGAAAAACTGGTCTGTGTGGAAGAGCAGGTCAATTTGTACAAGGAGAACAACCTTCATGGGATTGTTCTCCCCATTGGGTTGGTTTTGTTGGATAAAGACTTCGTACTTTCACATTTTAGACAGGACTATTTTGAACTTAACATAGGATATGTAGCCTACTTTGGCACAGCCCCAAGATCTCTGCATCTTTCCTCCCTTCCCAGCACACACCTCGTGCACTCTCTTTGCAGAAGCCTTGATGTGCTGTGAAACATCCTATCCCTGCCTTTCACGCCCCAGCTTCCAAAGGTGACTTAGGCAAGACCTACACAGTTCCTCCTCATTTACGTACAGTATGGCTTTGCTTTCATTGGATTACAGAGGAAAAATAAGCAGCACTTCTGCTGTAGCAGCTGAGTAATAACCCCTCAATTAGGGATATCGATAAGGACTTTCTATTTCAGCAGCTGGCAGTCCCGACCCGAGAGTCTGCACCCGATATATCTGACTTCTCTGAGCACTTGTCACCTTCTGCGATCATTTAAGTCTCACAGGCACAATGTTTCGCCATCCAGAGCGCCTCTGAGATTCTTCTCCTTACTGTATTTCTGTCCACAAAGGCTGACTCAAAGGACTCCAGAAAAAAATCTACTGTTTTATTGTTAAATCTCTTTGTTTTTCTACAAAGAGCAAAAATCTTTAGAGAATGTTTCCAGAACAAATCCTCCTTTCTCTTATTATGTTCTACTTCTGTAAAACTGTTTCTATAAAAACATATCCGTATGCATATTCATTAAATATTCCATTAATACAAAAGTACCTAACCAGCATACATTCTCTCCTACTCAATGAAATTAATATGCTATTCAATTTGCTGAGCAGCTCAGACCTCTTCCCTTTATCTAAAGCCACTAGGTTGAGATATCACACTGATTGAGCTTCAAAGTATCACAGGATGAGCTTGAACAATCACTTTAGGTTCCTGCATTTCAGTTTCTTCATCTATAAAGTGGACATACATAGCTGCTTTTCAGGGTCATGTAATCAGATATAGGAACCAAATGATAGGTGCAATGAAAATTCATGCCATGGCTGGGCATAGTGTTGTATACCTGTAATCCCAGCACTCAGGAGGCTGAGGCAGGAGGATCATGGTGAGTTCCAAGGGCAGCCTGAACTGCACAGTGAAGCCCTGTCTCAAAATAAAAAAAAAGTAAATAAATACAGAAAAGAAAACTTATACCAAACTGTTTTTATGTCCAGAAATGAAGACCAAAATACTGTATGGAGCAGACCTTCTCTGTTCTAGAAAGAGTCTCCTAAGTGCCTGACTCCTAATTATACAAAGGTACAGTGAGTAGAATTTTATGGACGGGGACAAAAGGTATAACAAAATCTTGCATGAATCAGTGTAGATTCTCTTTTCCTGTGAACTCTGAAGAGAAAAACTGGCTGTGTGGAAGAGCAGGTCAACTTGTACAAGGGCCTAAAGGAGAGGATGGCCCAAGATCCATTTTCCCCAGGCAAGAGAGACATGATGTCAAAGTGACTTGTTGATGTTGACTGAGGTGGCACCCAAAACTCAGTGCCATGGTTGGATGAAGATGTCAGGTGGGGTAGTGATAGTTTTGGTAGTGATAGGCTTAATCATAACAGCTGATGAATGGACTACAGTCCAAAGAGCCAGACACATGAATGCAAAGTGGGTCCCCCTGGAATGCTGACAGAGGGCCAGTGTTTCCCAGCAGCAGTCTTGGCATCTTTGAATGTACATGGCCAGTCTTCAAGAAAATGCTCTAGACTCCAAGAAAAACAGCAGCAGCCTGATGGGAAGCTCATTTTCTCTTCTACTTTCCTTCTCCTCCTTTTCTCCTTTCTCCTCTTACTCCTCTTGGGAGAGCTTTGTAAATAACAACATTCTGTACAAAGTATGAGGCTATTTTTGAGGGTTTGCCAATCACCTTTTCCTGGAGCCCAATACGTTGAAATTGTTCCACAATGAAGTACTCCCAGAGACCAGCAGGGGCCAGGAATGAAAAGGATCCATCTGAGAAACACACAGAACTCTCCTTAACTCTGAGGTAGATGGTACAAAGGAAAATTTGTACAACAGCTTTAGAGAAAGGAACCATGAACTCCACAGCTCCGCTTCTGCATGGCAAAAGCGGTGTGGAGGCTTCTGCAGCAGCTTCATTCGTTACCTCCTTACCTCGTTACCTCCCGCAGGCGGGAAGTTGCTATCACCCCCCATGTGGTCAGGAGAGGCATCTGCTCTGAGATGCGGGGATTCCCATTCTTGGTAAGGTTTTGGCCTTCAGCTAGCTCTTCAGCTCCCTCCCCAGAGCCTAGCCTCTTCAGGCCAGCTCCTCTGGCCACACTGAAACGTGACTTTTTCCTAAGGCATACGTGAGCCGCAGCCCAACCCAACGCAGTTTCTCTCCCACAGGGGCGCATAACTTGCATCGCACTTTGGTTTCGCCTTTTCCTTGCACCACAGCAAGGTTATCTAACTCCTCTTCTCTTTCACTTTCCACACCCACGATCCTCGGTCCCATCTGCCTCCAAATTCTCATTTCTAAACCTGGTTTCCTTTAAATCCTACACTTTGTTCTGACATTGCCCGTTCTGTCTCACCACAGACTGCAGTCACGTCTAACTCATATCACACGCTCCCTAAATACTTTTTGGGCTCACTATTTTTCTTCCCGAACCCAGGATTCAATAAATTATTTTTAGCCATTTAAAAATTTCAGCCTTGCTGTGATATTAATCATTTTCTTCCAAAAGATTTATGGCCTTCACCCATCCATCTTTATAGCTATAATTTATATTTCTATTGTTACTATCAATAGTGGTGATTGCTATATATTATTTATTTGTTGATTTATTTATATGCTGCCTGGTTACTCATTGTACCTAAGAATTTAAAATGATTTACAAGAGTAAGTAACACACAGGAATATGACCCAGATTAGAAGGGGGAGGAGGCAGGAAAGCAAAAGGACAAATATAAAATGCGTTTTAGAATAAAGTGAAAGGGAAGTTTCACACCAATACGACCCTTACAGCTGCTCTGAATGGATCGCTAATCTGGCTCTCAAGTTCTTGCTATCAAAAGAAAGAAAGGCCAGTGGTTGTAACAATTTATAGTTGTTTTTTTTTTTTTTTCAAAGAAATGCAAAGAAGTCACTTAGGAAAAAACACAACGATTTGGGATAAGATCAGACAGGAATGTCTCCCATAGGAGCCATTGAAAAGAGTTTAGAGTGCCACATGCCCGAGCAGGCTTACAGGCAGCACACAGGAGTTTTACAGGGCCGTTGGAATAGCGCTCCCCACCCAAAGCCTGTGGTCTCTTTCCCAAGGACAGTAGAGTGTAAACATCTTGACAGGCTGTGGTCAGAATGACATGGTGCAGACACACAGCTCTCTAGTGATCTGGCTTAATCCCGAAGTAAATATAAAGATCTGGAAGAACAGATGCAGCGTAGCTTCCAAGAAAATTTTCCTAGAGATTGCTTTTCTCAGCAAAGTTTTTATTTAAAAGTGGGTGCCAATTACTACCAAGGAGAAACTAGTCACTTGCCAGCCAGCCCTAGAAGTAAGTCCGAATTACTATTCATAGTACGTTAATGAGGAAGGAGCCCCCTGAGAAAAGACAGCCATTGCGAGAGAGAGAGAGAGAGAGAGAGAGAGAGAGAGAGAGAGAGAGAGAGAGAGAGAGGTGGTGGGGATTGGAAACCCAAGACTTGACTGCCCTAATTTTTTTTAAATTATGAAAATTCCCCAAACATGCAGAAAGGCATAGAGATAAATGTAGTAAGCAAGTACATGCCCACCATGGGCAGATGCTAACGTACCGCTGCTTGCTCAGCACACCAGCTTTCTTCCTCTCGGTGCCTCTGCAGTGTGTGATGAACAGAAACAGACTGAGGCGATGGGAAGATTGCCCTTCTCCAACCACACCGGCAGAGAAACTTCTGGCTGTCTTCTCTTTTATCTCTACCCGCCTCTGCCCAAAAGGGAGTGGGCTGCATTATCTCAAACACACTGAGCTTCTTTATTTTTCCCTCGACTTACATACAGGTGCAACTGCGGACTACACCGCAGCCGTGCCCTGGAAAAGAGATGATTCCGCTGTCATCTGCCAACTTCTGATGAGGGTAAATGCCCGTTCCCCCCTCTACCCCCAACCAACCCTGGTGACACGGAACGCAGCATATGCTTGGCCAGTATTTATTTTTTCTTCAGTGTGGCTCAACAAAAAGGAGCTATGTTAGAAGAGTGTTTATTTCAAGGGTGCCATTGTCTAGGCAACTGAGCTTTTGTGTATAAGTTCAGTGGTGAAAATTTTAATTTTAGATATTAAAGCGGATTCAAGAGCCCACACTCATGGTTGTGTGTTGATTTGAAATACACTTTTCATCTTCTTCCATATCCTTTTTAGTGCAAACTCTGGAAAGCCATTAAAAAATGAAAGAACATTTCAAAACCAAAATAGTCTAAATTCTAAGAATAAGAATAAACAGCTGTTGTTGGCCTGCCCCTATACTCACTTTTTAAATAATAAATACTACATTGAAATTTAGGAGGACCATGGGCAGATGCACACAGATAGATGGTAGAGAGATAGATAAAAATTGATTGGTAGAAAGGCAGATGAAAGATAGAGTATTTCTTTCTCTTCAAACAATTAATATAAAACTGGGCAAGGTGACCTATGTATCTGTGACTGCACATAAGGGAAATAATGATATATCTTACTCTTACAGGTTTTATTTATACCCTTAACTTAGGAATCCCCATAAATTAAAGAACTTGTGACAGATACAATGAATATTTGACTAAACAGTACTGCATTCCAAATATCCTATTAACTGTCCACAAAACTAACTTACAAAAATAATCCACAGCTCCCAAAGAGGTCAATTTTCTTGCCAATGTTTTAATTACCAATGGATTTCAATCAGCATTTGTAGTCTCATGCTTTCTTCAGCCAAATGTTAAAAGTTTGCATACAGTTCAAGTTTCCTAAAGATCTTTTTAAAGTTCTCCTACTGTTTGCTTGTATGATCTCAAATAATTCTCTTTCTCCCCCAGGCAGGCAATAAATGCTTAGACTTTACACCTAGGCATGATCTACAATGGCAGTGAGGCATAGGGTGCCTATATCTCCAGAACCAGAAATATAAAACAATTATATGGATCATTTGAACAAAAACCCCACTGTGTGTGTGTGTGTGTGTGTGTGTGTGTGTGTGTGATAGCGCATTTCCTGACAATGTCAGTTTAGAATCATAAATATTTGCAATTACGCAGTCTGTAGTGATCTTAGTGATCGACTTTCTTTCATTTTTTTTAGAATTGTGCCCTAAGGCCAGAAAGTTCAAGTGGTTCGTCCCAAATCTCGTAGCATATTCATATCTGTCAACATCAGATGTTCCACTGTTCCTTCCCCATGAAGCCTGTGCTGGGTGTCTGAATTTACAGGCAGCGTTTCTTCCTGTTTCCCTCATCTTCTTCTTTACTTTAAACCTTACTCCTTTGTCCTGTATGTGAAGACAAAGCCTTGGCTCTGGTTTAACTCAAATCACAAAGCTTCTTGTAACTGTTCAAAAAGTATAAATCTTCTATTTGTTTTAATAGTCACGTTTATTTCTCCAGCTCTCCCAGGAAAAGCCACTGCCATCTCTTTCTCTAACTCCATAAAACGATAGTGAAACCAAGCCAAATATTTTAGTGTCTCCTTCCCTCCAGAAAGAGTAAATGCACACAGAATCTCCCTTTTGTCTTGTTTTGTCTCGTCCCCTCTCCTCTGCTCTCTTCTCTCCTCTTTCTGTCTCTGTCTGTCTGTCTGTCTGTCTGTCTCTCTCTCTCTCTCTCTCTCTCACACACACACACATACATACACACGAACACCCACATTGGAGCAACAAAATCAATTACTGGAAAGTAATACAATAAAAGAGACAAAAACAGCCTTCTGACAAACCCAGTAAAAGTCTTATTTCATCACCAATTTCATACTCTTGAACTCTGGTTGATCTTGGTCTAATATCCTTCTGCCACCATTTCTTGGTGTCTCAGCTCCAACTGGACACTAGATAGGGAGCATGAATCTGTCCATTAAGGACACTGTGCCTGTAATCAAATCCTAAGACAATATTATCTCAGAGTGTACAGAGGATATCACTTTCCTGCTCTTCTTAAGTATTCATAGCTAAATGATTTATGGGCACACAAATGGATATAATGTCCCATAATATATAACAGGACTAATATTTAATGTTTCTTTTTTACTTTGTTTGAATAAAATCCCCCCAAATACTTTTAGCAAATGATCATTAATTATGTGCTTTGTCAAACGCTCTTGGTTTCTAATAAGCAGGCCTCAGAATTTACAGTCCACAGCTTTCTGCTAGTGCTCATAAATTCAGAGTGGGGGACAGTGCTCAATAAAATAGCCCCATCACCAGAACAGAAACCTCAAATGCTTCACTTTTGGGCAGGCCACACTTTTTTAATGTGTATAACCGAAGAAGAAAATTCTCTTCATAAGTGTTTTTACAAGGGCTTCTCAGATTATCTGAAGCTATGTTTTAATAGGACTCTATGACCCACCAGGGCTGAATTTGGCTTTAAGCCTGTGGATTTTATCAACGCCTTTCTATGGATAGATGAGCTACCTGGGACAGTGAAGAAAACCACAGTGGCTTCACAGGGCATATTTATCACCAAACATGTTTTCTAAAAAATTTTAAATTTAAAGAAAAATGTTTAAATAGAGTTGTGACTTCGTAGTCAATTTGCTTAACCCTCCATGTCACTGCAAATCCATTATGCACTTGGGATGTCAGGGGGGTCCACAAATTACTGAGTTGTTTGAAGCTGTCTGCTTTCTGAAGTGGCTCTGGTCATTTATTTTCACAGCAATATTATTTCTTCAACTTACAAGGTATGTAATAGCAAGGTTTTGGGAAACAGCCGTCTGGATAGAAAATGAGTATCTGTGTGCCTAAAGAAAAGATAACTTGTTCTGTGTAGGAAATTCTTCAAGGAACATGCAGCAGTTTAAGAATATGAAAAGGCAAAACTGTAACTTTTAAAATCTATAAGAAATATCCATGCAAGAGAGAAATGAAGGGAAGATAATAGGAAGGTGCATTGCTTTGACCTAAGGTGACAGAGGGAAAAGAAAAAAGGCAATGTATTTCACCTGGAATTCTCATCTGAAGCTATCCAAACAGTTTAGGTCAAACAAGAGCAGTGTATGAAGGCCTTATTGTCCCTTGAATAACGGACCGGGAAAGGAAGAGCCACTTGGACCTTCAGCTTGGCTAGAACTCAGGATTGCATGTGGGAGGTTGAACACTAGGGCCAAGTCACAGCTTGTTGTGAAAATATCTTGTTTTCCATTCTAGAAAATCTGTCCTGTAAAAGTTTAAGGCATCAACTAAGAATGGATGTTTTTGCACTGTGCAGCCATTCCCACTTTTTGAAACCATATACCAATGCAACAGATAAATATTCCAGCTAGAGACTTTATCTAAAAGACATCCTTCTCATCCAAGCCTTCAACTCGGACTAACACAAAAAGCAACAGTACAACAGGAGAAGAAGCACACGAAAGAGAGGGGGAAAACCGAGGAGGGGAATAACTCACCTGCACAAGAGGTTTAGAGAAGATGAATAGGACGAAGAGGAAGATAAATGAACACAACATCCCGAGTTCAAATAGAGTAATTTTCTTTCGGGAAAACTGCACCTTTGGGTGCACAACAGAGGTTCCTGGGTTCCCTGGCCAGGGTTCTCTCTATTAGACAAGAGCAAGCCTTTGTACAGCTATGCTAGACTGCAAACCACAAACAATCCTAGCCCTTATGTCAAGATTGGCAAACTTTAGCAGGGATAACATCTTCTGTTTCCTGAATAACAGGCCCATCCTGGTTTTGTCCAGGTATTGTTTTATATACTGGTGTCAGCCTCATTCTTAAAGAACAGACGCTGTCCCTGCAACAGGGGAAGTTCATTTACCCTGAGAGATCGAGTTGATACATATTTCCTTCGAAGACATAATAAACCTCCGCCAGACTGATGGAGCAGGGCTTCTTCTCTAAGTTCAAGAAAGCAGCCTGCTCTGGTTTCCAGAACAGTGAAAACTGTTTCTTAGAGCACATAGACTATATTTCCATGGCTTTCCTTCATCTTTAGTTCCTCTGTCATTACCTACTATTCCACTTTTTTCTTACTAAGGACCAAAGTAAAACATGTCCCAGTTCCTTAAGACCGATCTATTGTTCCACCTTCCCTGTGCCTTTCAGGACAACGCTTGGATCTTTTAAGAAATCTGCTTTTAGAGTCTTAAGATGATTTCTGTTGCTGCTCATCTCTCCGCAGCTTTGTATTAACCACTTGCTTGGTTTTAGAGAAATCGTGTTGAAGTTATTTGGTACAGTAAGCCTGAAGGCAGTCACCATTGTTTTTTTTCAAAAGCATTATGTTTCTGAGCTCTTTGATGGGAGAAGTTATTTATTTGGGTTTAAGGTTGTACTTTTGGAATGGGAAGAGGGGTTACTGGGGTCGTACGTCCCCATTAGGGAAGGAATGGTAACATTAAACAAGAGCACCAGTGTAGGATTTATTATTCTCTGAGTGATTCACCCTTCAGGAAGGAAATATTTGCCTCTGCCGAGCAGAGAGATTGTTCCACGGTGTTCACAATTGAAACAAAGGCAGAGAAACAATATTAAAGCTAAACATCTCTAATTTAAATATCGGAACCAAATTTTTCTATTGATTTATACGTTAGGGATCAAGAGGTGTATTGGAGAATGAGTTGGAAAGGCCATAAATGACTTTGGAGAAGAAACAGCTGAGAGTAACTAATTGTGAAGAGGCTTTGAAATTAGGGCTTTCATCTGGCTACCTATGAAGCAAAGACTCCTTTTTAGTGTAAATTGCTCAATGGTATCTGCCTACAAAGCTTGAAAATGTTAGTTTGTTTCCATGGATGAAGTCAGAACGGTGATTCAGCCCTTACCATGTGCACCTCCAAAGTAGTAAGTCACCCACAAAAGCGTTACAATATTTTGGCAAGTAGTCACATCTGGCAATTTCATTAACTCAAGTTTTTTCATCTGGAAATGGATCCAGATGTTTTAGGAGAATTTGTATTGGATCTGAAAGAGTCTAGATCCTTTTGGCAAAGTGCTATTTTGTAGAATGATATCAGATCCTTTAGTTCTATCTACATGAAAGGGTGCAGGTTTTGTTTCCATGTGATTTAGACCCAATGGAAAAGCCAAATGCTTTTGTAGTGTATGTGCTCCATCCTGATGGGTCTGGAGACTGTTACTCTCCTGGCTTCTACAGACCACCCATAAAAAGAAAAGAAAAAATGGCCATCCCTAGAGTTTAATGTGGAGCATAAACTTTTACTACTTTATTAGATGCTATAGCCTCACAAAACTTGGTCATTCACACTGAACTAAATTAAAAGAAACTTAGATGCATTAGAAAGACCCAACAAAGTGATCTATCACATCCCTCTTCTTATCTTTGAACACAGATTATATTTACAACAATTCTAATCAATAAAATATATAACACCATTAAAGCCCTCCTGAGAAATGGATTCTATAATCATTATCATTAATCCTCTCTGGCTAGATCTCACAAAACCCCCAAGAAAAGGAAATTGTTTTTATTTGGAGGTATTAGGCATTAACAACTGACATTCCCCATTCTGTGGTTTCTGGAATATGCAAGAAGTGAGGGAAATAGTTCTGTAATTATGTTCCGCCTTCTTTTTAACCAGGGTATCTGACCCTCAGTCCAGGATGTAGGGCTGAAATATCTACTACTGCTCAAATCTGCTCCCACTGTTCACCTAATTTCTGAGTTACTGTTAAGGCTCTGCATTTAAATCAGACTCTCGCATTTACAATCTGTGGAAATTTGGGCTGTAGTTCTGAGATATTGGTAATTGTCTATTCTTGGTTTCTCTAATTCTCTTCGGCACCCACTAGAGATATTACTTCTTTCATATTAAATTTGCTGATCATGTAATATGTATAGACATCAAACATCTATATTATGTAGATCACTGTTCTGCAATATAGCAATTCTGACAGTGTCATAAAAGAAAATTAGGGTGTCTGACAGGCTTTAAGCAGCCACCAGTTATCTCTTAAGGTGATGTTAAACGAGATGCATTATCTATAAGAAACACAGGATGGGACCTAAATTATTGCTATTAGTAATAGGTAGTTTTATTTTATTATTTCTAAGATATATGGCCATCATACTGTAATATGGGAGAAAGTAACCGGCACTGTTCCTTACAGCATTATAGAACTAGAGGGAAAATGAGTTCAGTTCACATCCCAAATCTTCCATATTCAAATGTGCCTGATTACAGCCTTGAACACAGCACCTAGCTTTGTAAAGCCGATTCTTGTGGGTTTCCTTCGAGACCATCTAAAGTGACCCACTGACTTGGTCAACTCTAGGCAATACAAAGTCTTATCTAAAATATAAGTCCCTGCAAGTGTGTGGGTAGCTGTTATGAGTAATATTTTGTATATGTGTATGTGAATACAGATAGTAGAAAGCATTAAAGTAACATTAGGATGTAATCAGAAAAATACCTGGGGAAGTTTCACAAGGCTATTTTCTATATGAAATAGCTATTAAATGACTACTTAATGTTGCACATAATAACATGAAAGGACTAAGATGCAAAACCTATATGTGCAGCTCCTCCAGTGAGTGTTCTTATCATGTATCACAAATACTTACTATTAATAAAAGAAAAATAACATAGATGGGTGCTACCTCACACAGTGGTATGCAGGAATATGTCTCACTTACTTTTGAGAAAGACACTCACCACTTCTGCATTTGCCAATTTCCATGGTGTAAATACTTCACCATGGCCACTTTAAAACTATCGATGTGATTGAGCATTGGGTTTTTCTGAGTTGCTAGAGACTGTTTTGACTACAGCATTACTCTCTCTCTCTCTGAATTTTTCATTGTCAAGAAAGGATTTTTGACAAAGAGGATTTAACTAGCTGATCACAAAGGTGCTTTACCATTTAACATTTATACTTTCTCTGTTTACATTTACACACTATAACTCATTGGTATAGCTTGAATAGGACACTAGGTGGTCTAGAGTGACATTAATCCTACACAAACTAAAAAGTTTATCAAAGCAAAAATTTAAAGGCCACTACACAATCTAGGGCTTTGAAAGCCATTGCTTCTCCCAGTGTTTCTAATCCCAGTTGCCTGCAGAGATGGATCATCAGTCAGCCTACTTGTCTTGCAATCCCTTTCCATAGGATCTGCGTATCTTTATGTGTTTTTTCCCTTCGAAATGACTTTCCTTGTTTTAGACGTTCCAAAAAGACATTTCATTCTGTGCCCTACCACAAATAAAAAGGGGACAAAAATTAATTTTACCTGAACCGAAGTGTAACTACAGCCCTATTAAAGAGGTGTAGTTATGGGCTATTGATCGCAGCTCACAGGAAAAGCTTGTCATGTAAAGTCAGGAGGTTAATGTAATTACAAGAATGGGCAGCAGGATCAGCTGTAGCCCAGAAGTGGCGAATAACTAAAAGCTGCTTTAGAGACACATAATGTTGTCAAAGCATAAATAATTCATCCTAGCATTCGAGAAGAAATTACTCCACTGTTACAGCATATTATTCAGCCATTAAAATCTTGCCATCTAAAGACTTTTGATGCGATCATATTTTCAGTTCTAAGACTTTCTGAGGCATGCCAACTTCATCAAGCCTGATTCTGAGCAGTTTGCAAAGTATCAGAGAGGATGCGAACTAGATCTGCAATCTGTCTACTATCACAATACAGTGTGAGATCAGAGCAAAGAAGCTGGGAGGATGTAAGCTACATCTAGAAGCCAAGTAGGAATGAAGATTACAAATCACAGGGTACCATCCTTAATTCTCAAGCGGGGCCAAGTTCCAGTCACTCCACACCTTTGCTGGTCCAATCCCTGAGACATTTCTCTAGTGCCAAAAAGTAAAATAGGGGTAAGAAATAATGAATGTTCCTGCCACCCTTCTTGTAAGTATTTTCATAATTGCTCACTGATTGATCAATATTCTCTAACCATGTGGTTCAGAAATGAACTTCTTTCTCTGGATGTTGCTACTGTATTTTCTTGAATCTTTGCATTTAGGGATAAATTTTACACACCCATGACAAACGGATAGCTGCAGGCTACTCAGAATCAGTAACCACCTGATATCTCCCTAGTGGTTGTATTTATCCTTTAGATGGTCTGGTTTTAGCATGTGAAAGGCAGTACATAAAACAATATAAAAATGAATATAACTATGAAATTATATAAACCAAAATGACCTTTGAGGGACAAATGTTCTTTTTTACTCTACACCCAAATCCATTATCCTCCCTGAACTATGGTCCTGTAAGGTGATCCAGGATCCCTGACTCGATGACTTCCTCTCCTAGATCCATCAGTGGGAGACCTAGAAGAGAATCTGAGAGCAGGAGGAGAGAGCTGGGGCTGCAACTTATATATTCCATTCCGGAGGTCATGGTGCCTTTAGGCCATCTTTCAGAAGTCCTTTCTTCCATGCTTCTGGTCTCCTTTAAACTTTGGTAGCTCTTTTCCACTCTTGTTCCTGTAGATCTTTGAGATCTTCACCAACACTGTGAGTCTCTGAGTCCCTCGGCAACCAGGGTGAGCCCTCTATAAATAGTCCCTTTTAGAAAGGTCTTCAAATCTCGCAGCTCAATGATTTGTCCATTTTTCTCCAAGGATCCTGCATGACTGATTTAGACAGCTAAAGAAGTATCAGGGGAACATCCCTCCCTTAGAACATTCTATAGCAGAAATGCCTTGCCATCAGTCCTTAGGGTATCATGCCGAAACCATGGCATAAAAACTTTTTAGAGAAAATTATGTCAGAACATTCTGATTTTGTCTAACTGCCAGAGAAATGTGGTGTTCCCTTTCACCTTCCAGGTCATACCAGTAGGCAATTCATTATCTTCCACCACTGTGAGGAGGATGCTCGCTTCAGACGCTGGGCTCTCCTTTCAGCTCTGTGTATATGATGCATGTTATACACTGGCTATTGTCCATTTCAGTCAGGGTAAGGATTTTCTGCTTTGAAACTAAAAACGATATCCCTCTGGGTTATTTCTGGTTTTGGATTTGCAAGGAGATGATATAAACACCATTATTTTTAAAAAGAAGTATAAACTATTTATCCAAAGTGTCTGTATATTTCTATTCATGGAGCTGACCAGTGGAGATGCACATGACAAACCTGTGTGACATGTCGTAGCAGTGACATTGTGGTTCACTTCAGATGCTGCTTATTTACCTCCTCGGTACTAGCAAATATTTCCATTTCTCAGCAGCACCTAAGACTCATGATTTCTCCTTCGCTTCCATGTTCAATCCATTAGGCTGCTGTATCTTTCCCATCTCAGAAAGATATCCTCTTGATCCTCTTCCTTGCTATCATCATTAGTACTTGGTGCATCCTGCAATCATGTCTCACCTGGATTAATACTAATGGAATCACCTCTCCGCTTTCTTGTTACATCCCTATCCTCTCTTTGTGCACAGACTGTCCTGTGTGATGGTTCCAGAATGAAGGTCAGATTACATGGCTCCCTCCTGCCCCAAGTGGCTCCTTTGATCTACCAGACCCCGACGCCAACCCACTGCTTCCTGTCCTTGTCCCTCCTGCATGATACACTAACCACTCTGACCTGTCTAAACATCAAACTCAGCTTCTTCCCGCATCCTGGTCTTGTCCTCCTGCCTAGAGCAATCTGTTTCTAGTTTTTACTTGGCTGCTTGCTTCTGCCCAGATACATACCCTCCCTACACAGAAGCCCGCAGACCACACTCTAACATCCTGCTGCTCACGCTGCCTTCCACCACATCTTACCATCTAGTTTCCTTTTAGTACTTACCACCATCTAAAATGCATCAATTCTTCCTTGTTACGTTTGTACCTAGAACGTGATCTCTTTGAGTTCAGGAATCCTCTCTGGTCCTGAGATATACCAGCACATAGTGCTTATTGTCTTTCAGCAAATATTATCAACCAGCTGTTTACTTTGTGCTCAAACTATTTTATTCTGTCTTAGTGGAAATCAGCCCAATCTTGCCTTGTTCTCTCCAGCATTGGACCATGCTGTGATGTATGTGGTGTAAAATTGTCCTCATTTTCCATGCTTCATGAATAATTTTTCAAACTTTGCTTCTTAGATACAGCATTAACTTAGTAGTCAAGGAAGGAACATGGAGTTTTTTGGTTTTTTTTTTTTTTTTTTGCAGTACTGGGGATCAAACTCAGGACCCTGCGCTTGCTAGGCAGGCACTTATTCCACTGAGCTATATAACCCCAGCCCAGGAACATGGAGTTTAAGAATAGAAAACTGGGATAAAAAGGAGAGGTGGTGAGAACAAAAAGGAGATCCAGAACTCCAGTCTTCTCCAGAATGAGAAAATCCTTTTCCTAACACACCCCTAGGAAGGAGCATTGCCCCATTCTTTCTAAAAACATCAATATTAGTGTTAGTCCCTAAGATTAGTGACTTTCTGTTCTCTCTCTTCACTCATTGCAAACTTTACCGTATCAGGAAACACAGAAAGTTCATAAGATCATTTCTGATTTGGAAATCATTGAGGCCCTGTGATTAGAACTTGGGCAAGTTATGTAACCTCACCTCACCTTTCCTTCATCTGAAAATAAGGTAGTCCCATTTGATGTTGATATCTGCCTGTCCCTTTGTAAGGCAGAAATGACTCAGACAACCCAATGTCCGTGTACATGCTTTGGGACATGTTAGCCAACACACAAACTGACTGCTCGCTATGCAATCATAGTTGTGAGAGAGAAAGATACCTCATAATGACTAGGGGTGGAAATCTATACCAACCATCACATGAGTCTACAAAGAACATTCCCCGAAGGCTGAGCCTTTAGAGAGAAAGAGAGGAGGTATCAGACTGTTTGGAGGAGTAGGAACTGGAAGAACTTGATCTAGAAAATTGTGTTTTATCAGTTTGTGTTTCTTTTTTGGTGGAGTACATGTGTTCTGTTTTATTTTCTGAGGCAGTAGGTATTGAATCCAAGACCTTCCCACTGAGATACATTCCAAGCTCTTTTTAAAACTTCTTTGTTTAGAGACAGTGTCTCAGTAAGTCACTAACTTACCCAGGCTGGACTTAAATTTATGATCCTCTTGGTTCAGCCTCCTAGAGTGCTGGGATTATAGGTTCTAGAAAATTTTTGTAGAGAGGACAAGGCTTGAACCAAAGACCATCATTTAGCAGACAGAAAGCGGGACGGATGACTAAGTAGAAGCAACCTCTGTCCAGAGATCAGAGGTCAGAGGTAGGCAGGTGCAGCAGAAGCAGGTGCAGGGAATGCCAGGCTGGGTCTTGTTTGTAGCGCCTTGGCTTACAGCAAGAAATGAGATGAATTGACTAAGAGAGGCTCAAAAGCACTGACTAGGAGACCGAGTCCCGATCTGGAGGCAGGCAAGGGTATGACAGAAAGAATATCCCAGGACACTGAAAATCCAAAGTTTTTTGAATCAACAGAAAAGCAGTTCTGGCATGGGGTGGAGTGGGGGCAGATGGACCCCCAGTGCATGCAGTAAAACAAACTACTCCTGAAGAACTGGCTTCTATCTTGGAGGTCACATTTTATAAAGGACATTGGCATAGCTCCTGGAAGAGAGCAGAGAGGCAAATGGAAAGCGTACCTTCCAACAGAAAAAAAAATTATATCACATTTCTTGACTTTTCGGGGTTAAGCATGAGCAGAACCGCCCCCTTTTCCACTGTGGAAATCTGTGAGGAGCTCCTGAAAAAACTAGGACTAAAGGTTCCATTGCAGCCAGCTATTTCCCTTCTTGGTATCTTCCCCAAAGAATTGAAAGCATCACGCCACAGAACATATGCACACTTATGTTTATAGCAGCACAATTTATAATAGCTAAATCTTGGAAAGAACCCAAATGCCCATCAGCTGATGAATGGAAAAGAATATGTTGTTTTCTTATACAATGGAGTACTACTCTGCTGTGAAGAAGGGTAACCTCGAGACATTTATAGTTAAATGGATGCAACTTTAGACCATACTCTTAAGTGAAAAAGATTGAACACACACATGTAAATACTGAATTGTTTCTCTGGTGTGAGAAACCAAAAGCATAAATATGGACCAAACTGTATCATAGATATTGTGAAATGTGAAGAAAATGTTTAAGTGAAAAGGGGAACTAGTGAGAGGACAAGAGAAAAAGAAGGAAGGGAGAAGAAAAAATGAGAAATGAAGGTAAAAAATGGAAGCAAAGATTTTGTAATAAAAAGGAGAAGAGGGGTTGAAGAGAAGAAAGGGGAATGGGAAAGAAAAGAATCAAGATATATCATGTTCAGACACAAATTCCCTAGGATGAATGTCATCCTTCTGTAGAGCTGAAATGTACCAATAAAGTTAATGAATTAAACAAGGAGAATCCAGCAGGTTGAGAAGCCTAAGAGGTAGATGAAAAAGCCCGCTTACCTGGAAACTGGTAGGTTTGGACATGGGGGCCACACTGCTTAGTTTCTGAGACCTTTCTTAACATATGAGTTTCAAAGTTCCTTAGAGGAAAGAATTTCTAAAGTAGCTAGTGGCAAAAACACCAGAAACTGTCTACTGATGTAAGTCTAGTGGCTACTTAAATCACCAGAAATATTGATTAATTTTCCTCCTTTGGACTTAGTCAAAGATGGGAAACAGAGTGGCAGCAGTGGAAGGAGTTTGCCAGTAGAAGCAAGCGGGTCAAATAACAGATGCCTGACTGTGGAGGTAAGTCCAGTCACTGAAGTTCTGACCGCGTCACAGATGCAGGAACTCACACAGGGCATGGTGGAGGGGGATGACTGAAGGGGAGGCAGACTGGGAGAAGATGCTCTCCTACTGTGTGCAGAAGAACTGCAGCATTTGGGGGAGAATAAACCTATTTATTCAGGGCAGGAGGGAGGCAGAGAGAGAGCGAGTTTACTTTGAGAACATCCCCTCCAAGCCTCACGCCCTCACAGGCAACGGTTGAAAGGTCACTGAATCATGTGAGCTCTAGGCTCCTGGCGGGTTAATCACTGGGCTCCATCCCCACGCTCTGGTTTTCTGTGACACAACCTGCTCTCCTCCACCAGTAGACTAGGGAGGGAACCGTGAGCCAGCACGAAGCTTGCCTCCAAATGGTTGGTGTCACGTGTCTGTCCCAGCAACAGGAAAGTATCTAAGGTGTAGTCCAATAACCGGGGAAATGATTTGGCAAAATAATGGCGCTTTCTTTGTTGCAGGACTTCTCAGTGCCATTCATGTATTCTAGGGTTCTATGACTCAATAAGCACCCCATGAAAAGCAGTTTGTTTTCTTTCTTTAAAACACAGACATGACCTTCTTCAACACAGTACCACCATCTCCTCCTACAACCATTTTAGTGCACGTCATGTCTGTCAGGCATTACAGAATCTCTGGAGAGCTTGGCCCCTGGATCAAATGGTCCCAGTAGAATCCGTAAAAGTATTCAGTTTACCCCGTGGGAGTAGTGTGAGATGCCCCAAGTTAATCTGCAGGTGTAATTATGAACTACTACTTGACAGTTGCTGTTATGGGTACTGAAACTCACTCTTGCTGTGCTCAGATTTTGAGAACCTCAAAAAATAAAAATTAAACACATAAAAAGATTAATAAACACATAAGTGCTCTGTTTTTGTACTAGGAATGGAACCCATGGACTCTGCATTGAGCTACTTCCCTAGCCCCCCTCCATTTTAACTTTTATTTTGAGACACACTCTTTCTAGGTTGCCCCAGCTGGGCCCCCACTTGCAATCTTCCTGCCTCGGCCTCTCAGTGCTATGACTAGTGAGCACCACAGTGTCCAGGGCACAAAGAATCTTCTCTGTGCTACGTAATAAAATGTATGGCAAGGGCTGTAAGGATCTCAGGAGCCTGAGTGGGATTCACTTTGGGCATGAGAAGAGCCTTCCCAAGCAGGGGGCTGCCCTGGGAAGGCGGGCAGGACCAGTGGATAGGAAGAGTTGGGCATTGTAGCACAAGGCTGCTGGGACACACAGTGAGGAGGTCAGTCCTCAGCTGAAGGTTGCAGAGGAGGGAGGGAGAAAGCTGGGCCACCAAGGAGGAGGTTGTGGGTTGCGCAGAGCTTGTACACCAGACACCGGACATTGAGCCCTGGCGTGCAAAAGGGTGTCATTATGTGGCTATCAGTTTGGGACGAGCGTGGGGTGTGATCACAAAGTTATCATTACATTAGTGTCACAGGGACAGACCAAAGATGCTCAGTATTGGCTCCATTTCAGGACCAATATTTTTATTATTTCTGAAGTGAGGATTTATAGACGGCCCTCTCTTTCCCGTGTGTTTTACCTTACTTTTGCAGTTATCATAGCAATGGCCCCCCAACAGTTGATCCTCTGAATTCATAGATTCCTTATCATAGATTTAACAAACCACAGTTTGTGAAGAAATTTGCATGTTTTCCTCATTATTTCCTAAACCATAAAGTATAGTCGCTACGTACAAAGCATTTACACTGCGTTACATGTTAAAAATATTCTATAAGCGATTTAAAGTCTGCACGAGAGAGTGGGTTGCAGGTGAGTGGTGAAGCCCTTGTCTTACTTGGGAGAAGCCCTGGGTTCAGTTCCCAGCACAGAAAGAAAGAGAAAAAGAGAGAAAAGAAAACACAGAAGGGGAGAGGGGCAATAGGCGTAAACAGTCCCTTTAATGTCAAGGGCTTGAGCACCCTCAAATTCTGGGGTCCGTGGGACTCCTTGGAACCAACCTCCGCACGTATCACAGGATGCCTGTATTGCACGCCAGAAGGAACTTAGGGGCAGCAGCGAATGGGGCCTTACTGGTTTTTCTCTTCTTTGAACAGGTAAAAGGAACAGTTTGCTGCATTATTTTGAGCCTCTTACCAGCGGACCCCAGCGACAGAGGACGCAGACCTGTTTTAGTCAAAAGTCCAGATATTCCACTTGGCCACCTCTAAGCACTAAGTAAACACTCTAAAAATAATATAATAAATGTATACAACCAGGAAAGACAAGCAGTGCCTGGAAGAGATTTACAACACTTCCTCCTTCACTTTGGAGCTTTCTTTGAGTTTCAATCATAAAGAGCCACGGAAGTATCTGTGGGCAAAGGCCTCAAGAGAAGCTTAATTGTGAGATTCCCCTTTGGGAGTATTTTTACTTTAAGTCTTAACCCTCGCAGCCTTCCCTTGTCCTGCAGTCAAGGGCAAAACAGAGTGGCCAATAGCTGACGGGGGCCCTCACATTGATTTCAGCGTGAGTGTGTGTGCCTGGCCTCTGGAGGCATTTCGGCAGGTCCTTCTGAAGCCAAGGCATGGGTGCAGAAATAGAGCAGGAAAGCAAAGCTGTAGAGAAACTGGTCCTAAGCAACCCCCATGCCGGCTTTAACCTCCCCATCCTGGCTCGTCCGGTTGGCCTCACCTACCGCCTGTCTACGACGGTCGCAGGATGAATGAGGAAGAAGTACACTTGGTTACAGACTTTTTCGTGGGAGGAGATGGGGCAGGAAAGCTGGGCATCTGAGGGACCAAAGGGCCGAGGTTTAGGTCCCTAATGATTAGTTCAATATGCAAGTTGAGCATTCCTTGTGCACTAAGCTTTGGACCAGAAATACCTCAGATATCAATTATTTTAAAATTGTATCATATTTGCATATACATAATAAAATATCTTGAGGGTGGGACCCAAATCTAAACATGATATTTATTTATGTTTTATATACACCCAATACACATAACCTCACCATTATGTGATGTGTTAAATATTATGTACAATGTGTTAAATAATCTTGTACATGAAACAAATTTTCATGACGTGAAATTTTCTACTTGCAGTATCATGTTGGCCCTCAGAAAGCCTTGGACTATGGATCATTTCAGACTCCAGATCTTTGGATTAGGGATGGTCAACCTGTATTTACAAAGGTTACATTAGAAATCTCTTCCCCGCCCCCGCCAAAAAAAATCTCTTTTTTCTGTGAATATCACTAAGTATTCTACACTGCTTCCAGCGCCATGCATCCACAATGGAAAAGTTCCTCCTTCACAAACTGTATTTAAATTTTGGAACTCTGGAGTCTTTTTGTACTTTCATTAACCTAGAACTTAAAGAGATCATTATACCAGCATATCCGGTTAGCAATAAAAGAAACAACACAAAACTGAAATTGCTGGCAAAGTAGAATGTCAGGCATTCCAAAATTATTTTCCAGGCGCCTCTGCTGACCTTCCAGCAAACCTCCAGTTTCCACTGAGCACTACTTAAAAACCACGGCCCTGTTGACTTCTTACACATGCAGCCAGCCTCCCACCCACAGAGCTCAGCATCTCAGGCGGAGGCCGCTGCTCCGTGCTGCGAGAGAATGCAGCTGGAAGCGCAATCGGTAAAACGAAGTTCGCTGGCTCGCGCTCAGTCCTCTCTCTCCCCTTTTTAAACGCGACTGCTTTCAGCTCTCTTCTTTTCAAAGGAAATCTTGAGAATCCAGCGCAGGATATTTGTAGGCTCTGCTTACTCTAAATAATGTAATCATTCCAGCCCCGCCCTAGATGACAGTATAGGGCGACAGATGACAGTATAGGGCGACAGCAACCAATCCCATCACGAGCCCTGCCTGTCAGGTCCATCCCACCAGAGCCTGACCCTCCCCAGAGAGCTCACTTACAGAAAAATACCATCAAGTGCTCTCCAAGGAGCTGGCCCCCAGGGTACTGTGATGTCACTGTTTCAAGGAGAAAGAAATTTACCTTGAGCTGCAATAAACAGGCATTGCCTACATGGTGTCCCGTGCCTGACTGCGTGCAGTGTAAAATAAACTCTGGCTGTCCGGCCCCCGTCTGCTAATCTATCTGTGCTGGAGCAGGAGGCAGGCAGGATGACAGCTAATAGTTACAGCACATGGCATTTGTCTTCCCACGATGGTGAAGCAGGAGACAAAATATTCAGTCTGTTAGAAACCCACAAACCAGGAGAGAAAACTAGAAGCTCATTATCATTTCAAAAGCTGAGCAGGGGTTTGAGCAGGGAACAGAGGAAGCAGAGATGTGAACACAAGGACACGTGTCCTCCCTGTAAGAGCTTGACAGAGTGAAATAAATCACCCCCATTCGAAGACACAAAGCAGTACCGTGGGCAGGGGAGTGGGGGAGTGTGCTTGCTCTCCCTGAAGTTTCTGAAGCACCTTCGAGGTTAGTCAACCATGGAAGAAGCCAGATGAAAGATGATCAGGATTGGAGTGGTCGCCGGGATGCTAAGGGGCACTCCTGTGTAGAGGGTGTGGTCAGAGCACCGGCAGGGCCAGAGCAGAACAACGGGCCTTGACACTTCACAGTTCTCCCTGATCGTACCTAGGCTACGGCCTTGCTGGAAAGTGGGTTAGGGGAGCAAATGCTATGGACGTGGAGTGTGTTGTCATCTGGGAGATCCAGTGTGATAGAACCAGCATACAGAGAGGGCAAGTCATGACAGTGATCGCAGAGGAGCTCAGGGAAGGCAGGCCAGCAAACTGGCCACTGCTACAGTGGAGAGTGATGGCCAGGGTCGCTGAGTGACCTACTGAGTGGTGTACTGTCTGAGTGGTTTACTATCCACACAGGGACGCGTTGGGGCCCCATTCTTCCTGTACAATTGGAGCACACTGACAAGGTAGAATGAGGGGCTCTCCTGGTTCTGATCTAGGCCAGGAGAGAAAATGGGAGTGAATCACATTAGCCTTTCCTTCTCTAAGAGACATCTACGCCTTCTTCTCCACCCAACTCCACAGGCCTACTCAGCTTGGGCAGCATCTGAGGTGAAGACGGGGGTTCCTGCCCCAATGGTGTGACACCGAAGGCACTCTGAAACGACCTGGACTACGTGAGTGTCGGTTTGAGTCTGGACTCTGACATTTTATAGATATATTCATATATTCCCTAAACTGGAAACAATTCAAATGTCCTTTAATGAGTGACTATAAAGAAAAAACCCTGTGGTATAACCATACAAAATACCACAGAAACAGCACAGACGAATCTCAAACACAGTGTGCTGGGTGAAAGAAGGCAATTTTCAAGTTACATCCTATATGATTCTATTTATGTGATGTGCTGGAAAAGCAGAGTTATAGAGACAGAGAACAGATGAGTATTTATCTGAGGGTGGAGCGGGAAAGCGTGCCTGGATTTTTGCAGGTGGCAGAACTGCTCTGACTCTGGCAGTGGATAGATGAATGTATACATGTACATAACTCCAAGAACGGCACAGCCAAGACAGTTCATTATATTTTAATTTAGAATTAAAAATAAAAATGATACATCCAATAAAGTTCTGTTTAAAAATGTCTTCAAAGAAACTTTCTACCTGGATCGTTGCCTGAATGACTTTCTGGGGCAGGGGCTCAGCCCCAGCAGCCCTGGAACAATGGTTTTCCTTCTCCTGAGTCCTGCACCCTGGGCCCCTGGGTGCTCCCTATGTGAGAGTGGAGCGTGGCTAGGTTTGGAGAGAAGGGGCGTCTGGCTTCATCTGGGCTCTGGACTCACAACTCAGCGTGAAAACGTCAAGCACTGCTCCTGCTCATGCTTGGTTTTCTTGTGTGTCATCTCCAAAGCTTTGCATTACAATAGCTGGTCTTGAGCCAGATCCTGGCACTGAGGGGTCTGAAACACACCTGAGCTCCAGGACCTCAGGGTGCCATCTACTCATTCATCCCTGTGACGCATCACCCCGTGGGTCTCGGGAGCCGTCAGTGGGCTGCCGGCTCCACTGGTCAGTAATTCTAAACAAGGATGTGTGGGAGAGCTAGAATCATGGTCTTGCCTCAGAACCCCTAGTCACTCTGGATTAGACGCAGTGGGAACTCTAAAGAAGCCCCTAAGCCCAGGTCTCTTCTGAGGTAAGATGGAAACCTTTTTCCTCACAGAGGGTGGCTTTCTGGAAGAGTACTTTGTCAACAGTAAAGGTCTGCACAGACAGGAGAAATGTCTTCATGAGCTGGGAGCAAGAGGGCCAAAGAAAACATCATTCAATTATTGAGCTACTTTGTGTCTCTTTATTAATGCTTTTTTTTTTCTTTCTTTTTCTGTTGTTGATGATGTAGTTCTTTTTGCTTTCACACTTTAAAAAGAAGTTGTACTACTGACTTAGGTCACTCTATTGTAAGGAATAGTTGATGATTAATTGTCTGATCAATTTTGCATGTCTATGTCTGTTTTCCTGAATATACACTTAGAAGTTATCAGTATGTAATGCAACACCTTATCTGTAACTCAGATTCGATTGTACTATTCTTATGCTACTTTGTGTGTTTGTTAATATCTTTTTATTTTTATACTTTTAAAATTAAAAAAAAGAAAATGTCATTCAAAATAGAAGCTTCTTTCCACTAAGCACGCACCATGTGCCAGGCACTGTGCTATGGAATTGTTCTGTCTTCCCAGATGAGGACACAGAGGTTCCCAGAGGCAACAGGTCACAAAAAGAGGAGGATACAGACCTAGGCCATGGTCTGCTGCTCCAGCTTTACAAGCCAAAGCCTGTGAAAGGAGCCCTTGAGACCTCGCATCAGGCCTGCTCTCCTCAGAGAAGGGAATTAACACTGCCTTTCTTCAAAGGCTGGAGAGGAACTGCCAAGGGCTCCGTAAGACCTTGTCCTGTATGATATCACTCAAAAAATTTTTTTTCCAAATTTTATGCAGTGGAATGTTTTCTTTGAACACTATATTCTACATAAGTCCTGTTTAGAAAATTCGAGCAAGCCACTGTGATGAAGGTGAATGTGGCGTCACCCGAGGCCCCGTTTCCACGGAATGGTGGAAGTCATTTACCCAGTAGGTTGGCACTTACTCGAAGAAGCACATGGTGCACCGTGATGCTCAAGGCTCTGGATGGATGTGGACTGAGGTGGGCTTGTGGCAGCTGCCTTTCTGCATTAGTCAGTCTGAGGGTGGGCTGCAGTATTCTGGGCCTGCTTCATGCACTGTGCTCTGGTCTGTTGATCCAGGGTATCACCTACCTCACCCCACCCCTGGCCAGTCATTACAACCTAACCCTCACAGAGTGGAACACTTATCTTCTCTTAAACTGGTGAGTTTAGTCCTTAAAGGTTTGGACTGCAAGGCTAAAACAGTAGCAAGCTTTCTTTGTTCTTGCCCTTATAAAAGGTGTCATCTGATTTGTTCTTGTACCAACAAAAGTAGAATATTCAAGTTCAGATCTTGGAATAGAATCAGTAACAGATTTGTACTGCTGACCCAGTGCAGAGGCTGACAGGGTGGCTCAGAGTGGAATTACTAAGCGAACTTCTCTGAGAAGCCTGGGGTCACTACCATGAGGAAGGACCATGTGCATGGTATTCTTGGCAAACAGCTGGAACTCATAGTGGATAAACTGCCCGGAAAAGCCATCATTGAGTAAGATGATGGGCCGGCAGGACTTGGTTCATGGGTAGGCATACACCAGGGACATGGCTTGATACTTCATGAGGTAGGCAAGACACAGGGCAACTGAGCACCTCACGCCACTGGCAAAGTGCAATGGTGTGTGGCTCTTTTTCATTGCCACTGAATGAATGTGATCAGCAATCGGGTCAAAGAAGTCATAGAGACAGGAGATGGGTGCACCAGCAACAGGCATTTGCATGTCCAACACATTGATGACTGGTGATCTTCTTTCTTCTACTGAGAAGTAGGAGCTTCTTACTGGCAGCCACCCCACTGAAGATCTTCAGGATTCTGGTGCTCTGGGAGAGTCTGCCGGAACTGTGTCAGGAAGGCATGAGCGGGTGATGTCATCAAAGCAGTGGGGCAGCAGTTGGAGATGCCTGAAGCCTCTGTCTGTTTTCTAGGTTATATCCATGGAAAGCTCTCCAGGGCAAATGGCAATCTCCAAAGGGAAGCCAAGCTTTGTTCTGCTGCTTAATATGTATCAGCAGCTGTCCTCAGTCAAGATAAGACAGTGCTTCTTAGTCAGGCTGTCAAGACTATCTGTGGCCCCTCTCCAGGGCAGGACAGAGGGGTTTGTCCAGGCAGCAGCAGCACAGTGAAGCCCCAGGCAAGGGTCTCAGGCCAGTCAGAGCAGTCAGGACCCCCAGGCTAGAATCACCATGGGCTCAGCACCATTTTCCATAGCAGTGATTTCTCTTCCTGGAGACAAGTGGTCAGTACTAGGCTGGGTCTTTGGTCAAATCAGGCCAGGGCCATTACTGACTTTGCAAAAAAGGCCCACCTAGCTCCCAGATGCTGGCACTTACTGCACTTCATTGAGCCCCATTTTTCTCACATCTAAAATGAAGTGGCAGCATGATGAGCTTCAAGGAGCAAGTGGATACCTACAAAAATGAACACAGATTGCCCAGTGCCAAGCACATTCATGTTGATGTGATTTACTTGTGTTTACAGGTATCTTTTCTTTCAGAGAACATTTTCCAAATACGCTAATTATTGGCATATGATTTTGTCCCTCCACCTTCTTTAATGCATTGTAGTTGGAACCCCTGTAAGAATCATGAAGAATATAATCTTGAGCCAAACGCTGTCCTTGTTGATGCCTTAGAGATCTTGTAGCCAAATTACTCCACAATTAGGGATGTAAGTATGAACTCTGAAGAGTAACAAGTAGAAAAACAATAGAACGTAGCCTAGGAAAGAGTCACAGGGTGCATCTCTCTTAGAGTAGACGTTCCTGTCCTGGCAAGGCCTCACAGAGGAGATAGCACCTACCTATTGCATCTCAAATCTGGTGAGAAGTGGGTAAGGGGTTTCCAGGGAACAGAGAATTGCAGGTGCAAACATTCTCGCCCAGGTGGAGTCTTAGCATCTTCCTGGAAGAAGATGAAAAAATGGAGAAGAGAAGTAAGGCAGAGGTCAGAAACAGGAAGCAGGAAGTGAGGTAAGGCAAGTCAAAGAACCTAGAGTGAAGTTTCCACAGTGTCTGTGGCCACATCACCAAGTACCTCAGTAATAACTGATGAATACATATTTATTGTGTGCCAGTGATGTGCTCCTCTAGGCACCATGTGCTTCAGTTTAATGAACAGTAATAAAACCCATCGAAGGGTTTCAAGTTCTGAAGAAGCACAAAGCTCTGGCTGCTGAGTGCAAAGCCAGTGCTTACTGAAAGAATAAAATCAGACCCTCTAGCTGCCATTCAGGAAGCAGTGAGTAGCAGCTTGGAGTAGGGTGAGCTTTCTGAGCAGAGAAGTGCACAGACTGAGGATTATCTTTGGAGAGGGGCTGGTGGCACTTGGTGAGGCTGGGTGTGGGAAAAACGAGAGAAACATCAGAAATAATTCTATGCTGAGATGTGCAGCCCAGATGCACAAGGCAAGGGCTGGACTCAAGGAAAATTCACACATTGTGTGGATATGTAAATTTTCATGTCTTTGTCAGAGAATCAAGCGAGGTAGCTTAGTGCATACAATCTGAAGTCCAAGAAAAAAAGAAGCCTGAGTACACAGCCTCGGGGGTAGTAGAACCGTCTATGTTGTCTAAAAATGGGGACAAAGGAAATCACTTGGAAACCCTGCAGAAAGAAAAGAGGGCAAAACATGTTTAAAATAGTCATCTTCCCATTTCTTCACTAGCCTTAAGAATTACTGTAAAATACTAATAACAACAACAATGATAATAATACAAAGTTTATCTTTAGCTAAAAGAAGCATCTCGCTACTGGCCACTTGATTATCTCCTGCCTGTATGAAGCCTTTCCCCATATTTCTGTTAGATTAGTATTATATTTTAATTAACTTACAGTCTCAATATTTTAAAAACACAAAATATTTCCCACCTATTTTGCACATAGTTCTGTGTGTCATTTAGCTTTTACAATTCTTTGTAAGATTGGGTTTGTCTCCCTTTTGAGTAAATAGAGATACTTTTTGTCATGGTTTTGCCTTTGGTACACTGTTTTAAAAGGCCTGTCCCAAGGTTGTTGACCAAAAATATAGCAACCCAGAAGTTTATTACAGCATAATTTATAATAGCATTTTCTTAAAAAGCTAGAAATAACCCAAGGATATATCAATGATTGACTTGTTAAATATGTGACTTTACTGAATAGAGGGATTTTTGGCCACTGAAAATGATGTGCCTCTATCATTGACATTGACGGATCTCTATGACATATTTCATGAAAAAAGGATAAAATATTATTATTGGATGACCCTCTTCTTAATAAGCTATCTTATATGAACAACAATATTTCTTTTTCCTGTTTCTATTATGAGCCAATATTATTTTATATATCTTATCTCCCAATTAACTCTGAAGCATGAGTATTCTCTTCATATGTTACCAATTTAATAAAATAATTCATTAGTTAATTAAATTTTATACACTTAATAAGTGGTCTTTCACGATTCCTAAAACACATACCGCTACTAATGATGGCTGATTATTTATTTACCACATACTATACCCCAGCATCTGTCACAGGTGTATATCAATTTAATAAGGTGGAGAACTGGTGACACATATTTCAAGGACTTTATAATAAAGTTATCACTGCCTTTCACCTAATTGGCAAGTCAGAAATCTGGCTGGTGACTGCTGTTCATAAATTGTTCCCAGCTCTTTTCCTGGAGGCCAGCAGGCTGGAGCTCTCCTCCAGTTCACGGCCAGGGGCAAACATTTGAAACAACCCCATATTGACTCTGACAGCTTCCCACCTGCCTATCTGCTCGCTGCTCCCCCCATTTCTAGAAGCACAATCGGCTCACCACCTGCAAACCCAGATTCTGTCATTTGCCCACCACTCCTGGCTGCCCTGGCCTCCCAGAATTCTCATCAAATCCTCCTCCACCAGCAGGGATAAAGCAAACCCCTTATGCACACTGGGTTACATCTAGGAATCATGAGGGAGACCATGTGAGCAAATTATTATTGTCTGAAGGAGTCAAAGCTGGCCATCTACTGACCTTCCTGGAGTCAAATGAAGAATGATATTATTTGCATTGAAACTAAAATTAAGATGAGAAGGGGAGAAAACTCTCTAACCCCAATGACTGTCATTGGAGCAATATTAACTAGCTTGGCTATACACCTTGGACACTGCTGCTCTTGCTAATGGGGTACCTGGAGGTAGATGTGTGAGTGCAGGTGTGTGGGGAGCAGAGGACAGCCGCAGGGCTCTGCCTCACAGGGTGCTCTTGATTTCCTTGTCTTCCCATACTTCAAAACCCACAGGTCTTCTACGTCTCTGCTTCTGGTTCCGCTTTGCTTTGTTTGGGGACTATTTTCTCCATGTCAGTGGCCATGAAGTTCTGGCAGTGGAAAAGTGCTCCCGGGGCTGAGGGTGCCTTGTGTCTGAAGGGACTTCTCCCTGGAGAAGTTCAGGACAACGCACAGCACAAAGCATCCCAAACCATTTCACTCCTCTGTACCCTGCATCAACCTCACATTTCCTGTCTCCAAAGAGTCTCACCAGATCCTAAACCGGCCAGGACTTGAGAAAACTGAGAAACCACACTGTCTTGGTCCAAAGCAATAGATGCACAGGGCTTACATTTTTCTCTTCCATTAGCCATCAAGTATTTTAATGCGTACCAGACTTCACTGCTTATTCCTAGGGGAGGATATTTGAGTTTTCTGTGGCTCATTTTAGTCCTCATATTTAAAAATCTTTTCCCTCAATGAGGCAGAGCCGTAACTGCATTTGTATGAAGTAGGCTGTGTATGGTTACTGGGACTGTTTTTAAATGTGGTGACAAAAATTAGCTGCCTGTTCCTTTTGTAAGGTGCCTGTTCCTCTTCTGAAAATTTCATTAAGACCTGAAAGATTTAAAGCCATCCCAGATTCTAAAATGCGTGAATACCAACGCATAACCGCTTATGAGAAGCTATTTCAACAGATATGTACAGGTATACATATAAAGGAAAATTCATGTGCAGCAGAAAGGACATTCAAATCGTTCCATCTCACCACAAAAAAGAACAAATCATCCCCAAAGTACAAAACGCTTTAAAGGCGAGGAATTGAGAACTAAATTTGAAGCTGACATCTTCACGGCCCCATGACCTAGTTTCAGGCACACAGTTCTACAAAAGTGACAGATGACAGGAAAGACAGAAAGGCGGGCTGCGGGAGCCAGAGCAAAGGAACAGGAGAGAGGTGGGAAAAGGTACAGTGAGCAAAGACATAAAAAATAAAACGAGTAGGAAAAAGAGGAAGAGGAGAGGGACTTCAAAAGAATTAAAATGTACACTGACTCCTCCTACTGAAATCGCTATGTACTGGAAACGTACTAATAAAAGTAAAAGTTAAAAAATAAGAAATGCTACAGCAGCACAAAACAGGTAGGCTGATTTCCTTAAAGCTGCTGTTTGGTAGGCAACCAGTACATCCAACAAACATTATAAATTTGAATATTTTCCTATTTAGAAATATAAATGTATATTTTACAGTGCAAGAGTGATCCATATTCTGCCTGCTAAAGCTAAAATGCAGTGGACACAGAAAGAATGAAAATCAGTTTTTAGATATAGCCACTTCTGAGATGGCTAATGTCAGGCACACACACACACACAGTATCTAATAATGCCTTGGAATTTCTGACTGTGGTGTAGACATAATGTTGGAGAAGATGAATTTCCCAGCAAATTTATTTGGAGCTTGTGGTTAATGGATCTTCTTAAAATATATTCCTTTCTTTTGACAAGGAAAGTATCTTAAATTTCTCTCCTTAATTGCAATGTCTCTGAGTTTGAAAGATAACATCAGGGACACAAAGAACTAGAGGAAAGACGGAGCACACTCTTCCAGCCAGTGTTTCAGCTTTCGGGTCTAACCAGATCTCGCCTACTTTGAGGAGCTTATCGGGAAAGCATTGCTCGTAGTTGATCTTCTGTTCTAGGCTGTATTCCTGTGTACAGGTGAGCCCCTCGTGGTCTGTATAAAGCACCAAGCAACGAGATGAAATCTGAAGCATGTACTCTTGGGAGTATTTTTAAAACACCTAAGTGTTTGTTGATATATCTGATATTGGGCTTCATTTTACTAGACTCCCCTGAGTGTTAATATTGCCAGAAGGAATGCTCCAAGATGGCCAGTAGGTCAAGAGACATGTCCTGGGGACATAGTTTGATACTCAGTGGAAAACTCAGTTAAAAGAGTTCAGCCTTGTGCTGTAGGATGAACTATATGCAGTTTTCTCGTAAACATGCATATGTGGAGAAAATTGCTAATAGTGTATAAGTAGATGTACTATATGATTTTTTTCCATCTAGTGTCACACTTTCCAAAGGATAGATCCCTGGGCCCAAACCTGTGTTGCGGAGCACAATGGCAGGAATGGTACTTTCAGAATGCCCAGATGACTATTTCACAGATGATTTGGAACCACATTTCTGAGGAAGCTCTCAGCTTTGATAATGGCAAAGTTTAAAACTGAAGTCCTAAAAAGGAGGCATCTTTCTGCCTCTCCCACCCAGAGGTCAGAAGAGTCATTTTTATTTCCATTATTCTTTCATAGAAAGGATGTGGGACTCAAACACGGTAGCCCAAGGCCATCATAACAGCTCCTCCCCTGAAAAGCCCATCAGTATTTAAGGCTTAGACTTGACTGACAGTAGAGTCAATTACGTGCCCCCTGAAGCATCTGTTTATTTCTAATTTATACAGATGCAGAGTCCTTTGTGGTGGGGGCCTGTCTTGGTTACTTTTCTCTCGTTGCTGAGACAAAATACCCAACACCCAACATGAAGGAAGGAAAGGTTTATTTAGCTTACAGTTTGTGGAGGTTTCAGTCCATAGTTGGCTGGTTCCACGGGGGCAGAGTAGCACATAGCAAAGGGCAAACTGTTCAGGGCAGCAGAGCACAGCAAAACCCACCAGCAAAAGGGAAGAATGGCTGCAAGCAGCCTCTTTTTCTCCCCTACATTGTAAACAGCTTACCTCCACCCAGGGGGCGTGAACCTCTCACACAATCTCCATGCCCTCCTCTTCCACAGGCTCAGGATGTTTACAAAGTAAGCACCCCAGCTTCCGGCTAAATCACTCATTAGTTAAACCTGCAGATTCCCCAAGTTGACACAATGTATCAACCATAACAGGGCCCAAGACTGTATTCTGTTCCCATCAAATATACATCTTTCACTTTTCTTGGCAAGAACCTACCAGAGGCTAGTTTGTAGGAAAGACTAGAGTAGCTATAACAGTGATCTCCCCACAAATGTGAGAGTCTGTACAGATGCATGAGGACCTGAGCATGGTAAGGAGACCCAAGAGAAAATACACCAGGTACGTTGAACAGCTGGCACAGGATCCCAGCCTGGCACAGACGCTCTGGCATTGGGTGAGTCACAGGATGAATCATGCATCCTCAGGTACTGTCCTGTAAATAGCATCATGTGGAACTTCAGCAGTATCAAGATGACCAGAGGTAGGTCCTGCCCCAATGGGGAAAATCCTCAGCTCTACCGAGGTTTTCCCTGCGAGACATTAGCACTGCAGGTTATAGTTTCATGGGCATATACATCGTGGACACCAAAAACAAAGCTGGGAAACTTCAGAAAGGATAGGAGAATGGAAGATTCAAAAACTATAAATCAGGGGAGGAGCTGAAGCCCAGAAAAACTGGGTATTAAAATCGAAGTACTCCATACTCTCAAGTAGAGAAGGATGGATAGAGGGCCCTATTTGTATGGTTCTTTTTCTTGTTAATTATACAAATCCACTCCAAAACAAAAATTCTGAAGATTTAATTCCTTTGAATGATTAGCTTTGAATACTGAAAATCCCTTTTGTTAATAATCTCTAGTTCATGCTTCAGAGATGGAAGGTTTGATGTTTTTTAAAAAGGTATGTTGGGATTCAGGATGGGAAAAAATAATCCATCTTCCAGGTGCAGCATTACTTAGCAGACTCCTCGTTAACCAAAGGCCTGTTCTGTGCTAATACTTCTTTCACCCCTTCAGCAAGGCGAGGCAGAGCAGGGAGCTTTGATGTTGAACCGCTTTGTGAATGTTACACGTGGATTTCATTCTGCAGCCCCAGCCTTGGCCTTTCCAAATTCAGGCTTTGATAAGCAGAATCTCAATGGATTTTGCCCAACGCTTAATTTCAAATTTCATTTAGTGTCCTTGCAAGATGTTTTCAATGTGAATGAACTGAGGTTTCACTTAAATAACACTGAAACTTTTCAATGTTAAAGATAAAATTTGTCATAACGAAAAGGAAGCATTGGCTGAGGTAAATGCAAGGATTGGCATACCTTTTCTGCAAAGAGCTACATAGAGAACATTATTAGTTTTGTAGGCTGTAATGTCTCTCTCACATTTAAATTTGCCATGGTGTTATTTATGCCATAAACAATACATAAATAGATGGGTGTGTTTATATTCCAAAACAGGCAGCTGGCCCACAGGTTACAGTCTGCTCATTTCTATTCTAGGTCCTTGTATACTGTAACATATATCTTCATTTTTTTTTTTTTTTGGTGTGTATGTTGTGCTCTGAATGGCAGATATCTTTGAAATTATAGGTATAGAGGACACCACAGATTTCAAAAGATGGAGAGAGAGCCATTAGGACAGTGGCATGCCTCTCACTGTGCAAAAGGATCAGACTGCTAAGTAAACAAAATATTGCTAAGTAAACAAAATATTAAATCCACATCCACATAGTGAAAAGAACAGTGCCATACAGAAATGATACAAGAATTGTTTTATTAGGTGGACTGGTGAATATTTGAAATGCATAGCTACCTAAAGTCACACCTCCCTTTGTGACCAACAAAGCTCTGTCTTTTGATTTCTGATTAAACCCACAAATTTGGGGGGATGGTAGACATGAAGAACCAGCACAAGAAAGAGAAACAAAGCAAAAATGGAATTTGCCTGACTTTGCTGTGGTCTCTGTCCATGACAACCACCCTAAAAGCCATAAAATTTGGAAGGAAACTTTCCTGTGAAAGCCAGTGGTTTTTCGCTAGCAAATGTCATGTCCAAAGATAATATGTTGATCTAAACTTTAAACTTTCTTCAAGAAATATTTTTATAGACTTCATTTTAGTAAAGCCTCTTTGTCAGGCAATAAATACGCAAATGGGAACATGTTGCTCTGCTGTAGTTTCTATCATAATAGAAACACAAATTTCTCACATAATTCTCCATCTCACACATCAGAAAATCAGCCTCATTCAAATTTGGAAAATAGAATGATAAACTGTTAGCGACTTACCTGGTAGGAATCCAGCAGTTTCTGCAACTTAGAAACAAATCTCTTTGACATAGTTTTTTTTTTAAGTTTTATTTTGTAAAAAGTATACTTATGTTTTAAAGAGAAATTTGTGTCAGATGTTTTCTCATACCCGTGGTTTTCACTTCTTTTTAAAAGTTTAATTGTTAAATTAACATATAGAAGAATTCGTCTTTTGCGTACTGTTCTATTTATTTTATCGCGTAGGTAAATACTACAGCAGCCAGGATACGGGAGAGATATGTTCCCTCAAAGTACCCTTCGTGCTGCACCTTGGTCCCCCTCAACCTTCTGAGTCTTTACTGTCACTGTGGTTTTATCTCTGAGACTTTTCATTTCAGTACACACAGCGTTTAATTTTTTAAACTGTCTGATTTCATGCAGCATGTTTCTGCAGTCCAGCCAAGCTGTCCCGTGCGTTAATAGTTCACTCCTTTTGGTTGCTGAGTGGTTTTCCATTCTTCGATGTACTATGGTTTGTTTCTGTGTTCACCCATTGAAAGACACACTTTCCCCAGTTTTTGGTGATGATAAACAGAAGGGCTGTAAACAGGTTTTTGTGTGAACATAAGTTTCAATTCCACTTGGGTAAATACCTAGGAATAGGATGCCAAGTCATATGGCAAGTGTAGATTTAACTTTATAGGAAACTGCAAAACAGCTTTTCAGAGACACTACATGAGAGTATCAATAACTCTAAATCCTGTTCAGCGCATAAAAATATTAGCAATATTTTTAAAGTCATACTAATTGGTATGTAGCTGTATATTATTTTCCCTAAGAAAATAAATTTTTTCATTTTCTCTTTTTGAGTCCACTTTTACCACAAATTATATCCTCAAATTTCTTACTCTAAGAGCTAGAGAATCTAGACTGTAAGGAATATTACACCTTCAATGTCTTCCTTTATCTCTGCTTCTTGGTGGTTTGAGCCCTAAAGCAGGAAAAGCAAACTCATTTGCTTAGGTCGCACTGAAGATTAAATTGCTAATGGAGACTGAGTCACCCATTATGGGGCACACCCTTCCTTGTCAGGGATCAGCCATGTTGATTCTGCTGTGTGTGGTACTCTGTAAGGAGTGATTTTTTTTTTTTTAGTACAGGGAATCAAACTCATGACCTCAGGCTTGCGTTTAATTTATGCTACTGAGCTATATCCCCAGCCCTAGTAGTGAAACTGTTTCAACAAGATACACATCCACAAATTATAGTACATACCCAGGCTTGATGTGTAAAGGGAATTAAAAGCAAACCCAGTGTATGTGAATATATGTTGACAACCTACATTATAGTGGATTTATACCGGGAGCTAAATGGGAAAGCCAAACTGGCATTTGCATATCTCAGTCTTGAACCAAAAGTTCCATGGGCCAATTAACAATGGTAATAAAAGAGTGTGTAACTCAGGATTTTAAGGCAAAGATTCACTTGAAAATTGCTGGGGCACAGGGAGTGGAGGGGAAAGTGCTGAGTACCAGGCAGGAAATGACCCCACCTTGCTCTGAATGGATCACTCCTAACCCATTCTCTTAAGGCGAGCCTTGGGGTAGCCTGGACATGGAAACAGGAGTAAAGAAAGGGTGAGCTTTGCACAAGTATGGAAACAAGGATGGCGTCCTTGATGGGACAAGGTTGTGCATATGATGTTGTAAACATTTGCACTTTATTCATTGCATATTTTCAAGATTGTAAGTGATACAAAGTTAAAAATAATTTTAAAGACCCTGACTTGACAGCGTTATACAAGATAACTCGGGGAGGGTGACAGTGAAAGAACAGGAACTGCTTAGGAAACTCCGAAAATAATCTTGCTCTAAAATTTCCATGCAAGCAATCCTAATCTTCCCCTGGTTCCCTCTTTCCCGCTCATGTCATCCCTACCTCAACCAACACCACTATGCTTCAGTGTTCAGTTACTCATGGTTTCAAATTGATCTGCTGATGCTCTCCTGAGGAAGGTTAGAAACTATGATCTTGAGCAGATATTACACATCTGGTCAGCATTTAGAGAGTGAAGGGCGTGGCATTAAAAGGTAACCTCAATATTTTCAGTGTGAGCTGCGTTTTATACACTGATAATTTTGATGAAAAGAAAGATTCACCTTCAGGGTGATGTGAGTTAATGAAGCTCCTGACCAACGCCTCACTGGCTGGGGAGGTGGCTGTGGGTTCCCAGCAGACCACAGAACTTCTGTGAGGGACTAAGTACCCAAGCACCATCCTCATAGCTACTTTTTCTTGGTAGATTTACAGAGAAGAAGCTGCTACCATCTAGAAATTCCCCTGATGTAAATCCCCAAAAAAATGCACGCATAAAGTGCGTGGAAATGGCTGGACTTGAGCTTCCTGAATTTGGCACAAGTCCTGTACACAGTAGTTTCTTAAAGTACACAGTACTTTTTAACATTGAATCTGATCTCACCATGTTATTTGACGTAGCATTTGTTCCTGCTCTGTTTTCTTTCTTGCTGTAAGAACAAGTACAAATGAGCAATGAGAAGGAAAAATGTTCGCGACCGAGAAGCCACTATCAAGCTAAAGGTGAGCATTAAGGTCTAGGCTGGCACAGATGCACTTGTCAGAGAGCCGTGCGTGATGTGCTGCATGATGTGCGTGCATAGAAACCCTCTGGGAGGGGCATTTGTTGAGACATAATCAAAACTCTATTTTTTTAAAGTGCAGGGGGAAATTGTTCTGCAGAAAGTCTTATGATTGGCTCTCAAGGTCTATTTCCCATTTACCTTTAATTCTACCTCTAAATACCTAGAAATAATACAGAAGAGAGAGACATCTGAGGAGAGATCTTTGAATGGTCTTATCTTCAGGAAGCTCTGCTTAATTACATATCTTTGGTCAACAGCTTAACTTTAAAAAGTCAGATAATGTTAATGGCACTTTTAAAGTATTGCTTGCCTATATCAACTACATCCATTCCATGACTCCATCAATCAATAACTCCACCATTCTATATTTTAGGAAAGATTTCACTGAACCAATTCATTAAAAATGAACACACAAAAATTAATGCATTAGCACCTCATAGGAAATATGCTAACATGGTGTTTTGCAGATACCAGAATATGAAACTAACCTCATCATTTCAAAGCTAGGATTACAGTCTTCACTTTTTTAAAAAAAATGAAACAATGTAAGATAAATGAATGAGATATCGCAGTAAGGAAATCATTACACACATCCGCAGTTCATCTCTCCATCTAAAATGGGTATCTTAGCAGGGCTTACACACAAGATAACCTAACCAGGGCCAGATTGACTTGATCGGTTTGCATTGGAAATGAGACCTCGTTTTCCTACACACCAAGGAGCATGGTTTTAATTGGCCACATTTTTAAAAGCTTCTATAGAATCAGTTTTATCATTTTTAGTCTTATGGCTACAATTTTTAAAAAGCTTCTTTTAAGAAAATTACATTACTTTTTAATAAGCTTCCATTGTCAGAATCTGAGTTTAAAGTTTCAGAACAGTTCTCAAGAATTATACCAACTCTCTCTTCCTTCTGTGTCCTATATGTCTACATATAGACATATGAGTATCTGAGAATATATCATTATAGATATATTCATATATCTATAATAAAAGAAGATTATGAGTTATAATTATGAAAATAATACAGGGAGAAGCCAGGATAAGAATTCTTTTACAAATATTTCCAGTGTCTTTGTGTCTGAGGGTATGTGAGTCCTAATATCACTTTTTTTATCTTTTTGAGACAGGGATTCTCTGTGTAGTTCAGGTTGGCCTTGAACTCATTTTGAGGCCCAGACTGGCCTTGAACTCACAGAGATCCTCCTGCCTCAGCCCCAGGGTGCTGAGATTACAGGTGTGAACCACCACACCCAGCTGTAATACCATCTTCAATTGTGCTAAATTTTAACATAACTAGATTACTGGATTTCAGAAAAAGAGCTAAAGAGAGATGAGTCTAAACCTGCTGCTCCTCTGATATACAACCCCAGGTAGAACCCTTCTTAAATCATAGTTTTCATTTCCACAAATGTTAAGCTGAGAAGATAAATCTAATAGGCTGTTGCCAATGTTCCTCCCCCAGTAGTAGTCTGAGATCTTTTCATTATCACCAGTCAACATCTACGAGCTTAACAAACAAATCAAGACAGTTTCACAGTGCCCTTCCTTCACATGCGTTCCGAATTCCTGGGATCTCTGCAGGATTTCCATTCGTAGCTTCTCAGCTGTAAAATAAGTTCCTAAATGCAGTTCCACGTTTCATGCTTTGAGGTTGTAAATTCATGCCTTTCCTTCCCTGTGCCTCTGTTGCATAACCTAGACAATAGCCAGGTGGCTGACTCTAAATCTCATCAGGTTAATTAGACTCTGTTTATTTGTAAGCCTCAGTCCTCTGGACTTCTAAGGTCTGTTTTTTGTACTCTGTGTTTCACCACTGACCTCTGTTCATTGTAACCTCTGAGTCAGTTACCTGTAAAGTTTCAGCCAAATGTTCAGTCAGTTTTCTTTACGCTGGTGTATTGAACAAATATTTGTTGAATACTGACTGGATTTAGTGAGGGATAAAGAAACTATAGGTTCATGGTTTCCATTCAATTTACTGTGAATTTTACCTGTTTGTTGTTAACTCATTGCATGGTAGTAGCAGCTGTAAAAAAAAAAAAAAAAAAATCGGTATTTAGAGTCCCTTTTCTCTTGGCTACAATTAATGACGAATAAAATTGGACCTAACTTTTTCTTCTCATCTCCACATATCTTCTGTAAACCTGAGTGGAAAAGGAAATCAACTCTTCATAGAATTCTATGTGGGGAGAATACACACTCGATCTCTCTCGTGAGCTCCCAAGGGGCTCATAGGTGGATGGTAGCTTGGGAGATAGTGCAGGGTAGCACACTGTGGGTAGTGTCCAGTGCAGTGTCCATGGAAGGTTTAAAGATGGTGTCCTCCAAGTGACACATGGAAGGATGGTCCTCAGGAACCCTCACCACTGCTCAGGGTAACAATCTGAAAAAATTGCCTCCTCTACTCCCAAGAAAGAAGTATTTCCCAAAAGGTGAGCAGGGAGGGAGAATACATGTATTACACAAAATACAAATGCATGTATTTCTAACACAACATTGTTTTAAATCAATGACTGAATATCTTCCCCCTTCCCACTGCGCTCCAGATTAGAAAACCCATCTTGATCCAAGGTGAGGGACTTCATGTTTGCTCTATGTCTTGATTTATTGGAAAGAACCAGGTCCGGACGAGCAGTCAATAGTGATGCCATGCACCCTTCCAGAGCCTCAGCTGTGGCCCAGGAGTTTAAACACAAGTGGAAGAGGGAACTTGGCTTGTCTCAGTATCAATAAACTTGTCTTTATAACAAAAGACAAGGCTTGTTTGCCAGACCTGTAAGAAAAGCATATCTGTTTTGTATACCTCAGAGCTCTGGTCCATGGACAGTGTCACCGAATGAAGGCAGCGGCCTTTCATGACGGAAGGAAAACCTAATGGAGCTGAGGCTGCCTGGGCTTCCCAAGTGTTCTCACATGCCTGCCTTCAAAGATTCACTGTTTTTCATCCACCAGGGATTGCTCTTTTTTTCACTGGTCCTGAAACCTATTTAAGCTGGGCCAGTCACATTTCTGGGGATTGGTACCAAATCAAGTCAGGCTGATTGGTGCTGATTTCGGGTTTATACAAAGCAGGAAGAGTGCATAATTTTCCATATGATTTTTTTTTTTAAATAAAAGACATCTGACCCTGGATGTGTGTGCATTTGTACATGAAACCTCGAGGTTTATTTACTTATTTTGTCAGTTCTTTAAAGGAAAAGAGAAGGGGGTAGACAGAGAAGCTGATTGCTGTTGCTGCATGGAGTTTTGTGCAACCACTCTAAAGTGAAGCAGAATGAGCTGTTTAAAAAAGATGTTTATATCCCTGTGCTATCTTGGTAAACTTAGTTGGCTTATATAAGAGGAAAATAACTTAATTAGGTAAGGAACTAGGAAATTACATTAATGTAGTGGCAGAAATATGAAAATTAAGGTAAAAGCCCAAATCTTCATCAGCTAGATTTGCTTCTTTTTCTACTTACGAAATATATCTTGTTTTGTTTTCTCTTTGCAATCTAGAGAGTCGACTGGAACTAAGTGGGAAGAACTAGCCCAGTTGGGAGGAGACTCCCAAGTAGTAAGAAATGGAAAGCCAATCTTCATGCCCTCTTTCCTTATTTATACATTTTCTACTCTAAAATTCAACTCTTCCGTATTTCACCTTCCTTATTGGAAGCATGGAGAACTGACACCAGATCCTGGAGCTTAAAAGTGATCATTTTATGCCTCATCTGGTGCACTAAGACCCTCAGTCCAGTTGTCTGAGGCAGCAGACTGTAATGAAGAGCACTTGGGCTTTAGGAGCAAAACGCCCGAATTAAATTCCTGGCTCAGGCATTGTGCTCTGCTGGAATGAGGCACAATGTTTGCAGCTGCAGAATAGGGACAGTCATTCTCATTTCAGCAGGCCACTGGACTAGAAACAGAAATGCAGCTCGATTTGGTCCCTGGTACACGGTACCTTCCATACGCAGTTTTCAGGCTCTGTGCTGAGTGACCACAGTGAGGCACGTGTTACTTTATGTAGGAGTAAATTGAGACTCAACCTTAAACCTATTTTCTGACTACTCGCCCATAAATCAGATGCTCCTCCTCCTCCTACTGTTTAAAGGTATATAGAGGGGTTTATGCCCTTAGGAAGAAATAAGGACTGTCATTTCTAGATGGTGCTTTGGAGAAGCAATAAGAATATAGAACAATATTGGCTGAAATAGGGGAAATCAAAATAAGAATCATCACGATTTTCCTTTGTCCTCCTTGTAAGTGAAAAAAAGAATATGCGGCAAAAACAGATTTCTTGTGAAGACAAAGATACTCAAGTTTCCAAACCCTCTCTTCCTCAACCCTTCCTCAATCAATATTTACTTCTACACTTAATTTTATGTTATTTTTCATAAGAATGGGGAGTTTGGAATCTGATGCGTAAAGCAAACAAAAGGAAAGTGTTCATCTGTTTAACTGGCAAGATCCTCAAACTCCATAAACACTAAGCACTGATGTGTGTTTACGGGATCACAATACATCACATTGGGATAATTCTTAATTAATTATAAAGCATCATTTTAAACATTGTAATAGACCAATAGCCTGGATACCTGAAAGAACATCAACCATAAGTGAATAACTGAGGGAATTACTACAAATTGAAGACACCCTTGTAACCATCACTCCTGTTGAAACATAGATCACTTCCAACTCCCCCAGAAGCCCCTGTGCTTGTCACTTGCTTGGGCTCTCTGAAGACTTCAAACTTTCAAAGACCTTTGGCCACGTGAGCTTACTCTTCAGTCTACTCTTGCTCTCTCTTGTTTAATCATTTGAAAGATATCTGAATACCGTGTCCCTAAATTTCATTTCTAAGAGCAGCACATTCTCCTATCCAATCATACTCCTATGGAAACGTGTTCACAATAGTTGTTGATTTAATAGCATTGTCTAATATAAAGTCCATATTCAAGTTTCCCAAACTGTCTCCAAAATTTCTCTCCACCCAGGATCCATCAATATTTTTGTATTACTTCTACTTATTTTGTCTCTTGGTTCTCTTCATTCTTAAATAATCTCCCATTATTAAGTAAAAGACAAACAGATTACATTATGGAATGTCCCAGAGCTGAGTTTTGACTTTAGGTCTTCTGAATGTTTTTGTTTGGCATTATTTATGGTCATATCTCTATTTCTTTGTGGCCACATCAAATGCCACAGATAAAATCAGTAACATAATTTTTAGGTGTTTTGCAAAATGACACTACAAGGCGAGAGAGAACCTATAAGATACAAAAATATAAAGCTTTCACCTTTAAAATTACTATATTACTATGAAATGTAATGAGATGAGAGCAACACATACAAATTGCAAAGCAAGTTGATGTCGTAATTTTATACAGTGGAATAAGTGTTAACAAATTCAATACATTATCATCAATAAATACTAGTGAAATAATCATTGATCACAATATTTTTCTGACTCTTTTAGGCCTATTATTAAATCAATCAAATTTATACTTTTAACAACTTCATTTTCAATCAATAGAAGTGTCCGCACAAATAATTTTTCATAATTATTAATCTAGAGAAGGGGCTTTCTGCTGCAACTGTAATTAGAGCTATTGAGACTATATCATAGACTGTGACAATATTAGGAGACATTTTGATAAATAATTTTTGAATATTAATTTTTTAATGTGACTACAGCTGATGACTCCTGAGAAAAAGTATTTTCTAGAAAAATTTAACTTACATTTTGTGTAATTCTGCATTACTTTTAAGTGCAAATTTATACAGTAGCATTGTATGTTTCTTATTTTTTTTATTTTGAGATAGGATCTCACTGTACAGTTCAGGCTGGGCTTGAACTCACTATGTAGTTCAAGTTCACCTTGAACTCATGCTGATCCTCCTGCATCAGCCTCCTGAATGCTGGGACTAGAGGAGTACACGACCACACCTGGATTTCTCCCTACAGCTTTTTGTAACTTGTGGGAATCATAAAAAGGGGGGCTTCTTGATTTGCATATATTTCAAACTCCCATTTATACATTATACCACTGTTTTCAATTGCAAGGAAACATGAATCTTAAAATTATTTTCTTGGCACAAAGCTTGATTTGAAACAGTGCTCTTTTCTATGGGATGTGGTAAATTATAAATTTAATTTGTATTTCTAACCCTATGAATGTTTGATTTTCAGTGGTGATGTAATTTCAAACTCAAATATTCTAAATTTCTTGAAGAATTCAGATGACAATCTTAATCTATTCGGGCTCTATTACAAAGTACCTTAGATTGTGTGACTTATAAATGACAGAAATTTATTTTCCACAGTTCTGGAGGCTGGAGATCTAAGATCAGGATGCTCTAATGTTTGGGTCTGGGTTGGGGTCTTTTCCCTGTTACATGCGATCCACGTCTTCTTGTGTCCTCCCACGGCAGAAAGTGAAATGGTTTTCTGGGTCTCTTTTGTAAGGACACTAAGGAGGACTCTACTCTCATACCCTAGTTACCTGCTGAAGGCCTCACCTCTGAATTCCATACACTGTGGATTAGGATTCAACATAAAAACCTCAAGAAGACATAAACACTGTCTACTATAGATTACTTGGTAACATTTATTGCAATGTCCATGTGTATACTATATTTGCAGTAATTTCCTTACATTTACAGTAGTTGTTCTAGTGAATACAGGTCATCAAAATGCGTTTTTTCTATTATTTCTTGGGAATCCATGGGATCCTGGATCCCACCAGGCATATACACTGGCCCTGGGAAGCCAGACCCATGGTTCAGCTCATGGTTACTTCCTATTCACCCTGTCCATGGCCACTGGCCTGAGCCCACACTTGCTGTCAATGGAGCATCTCTTCCACTTCTACACATATTCCATTGTCTCGTCTAACTTCACTTGCAAAGGCATAAATTAAAGGATAAAATTCTCAGTAATTTGCAAATAGAACAGCAGAGCATTAAATCTTCCATGAGCCTCTTCTGAGAGTGAGACCTATTCAACTTTGCCATGAAGCTGGGAGGCCCAGAGAGTGGTTATATAACTGTCCTTTAGCAATTCAGGAGGGAGGATGTCTACAAGTAACACATCCAGAAAGATACCTGCTTCTAAGGAGCTCCAGGGCATGGCTGCCATGGAACAGAATTTCTCAGGCTCAGTGTGCATCAGCATAACCTGAACAGTGCTAAAAACCCAGGCTGCAAATACTTCCCCTGGTTCCTGGCCTGATAGATCTGGGTGCAGCCCACAGATGTGCATTTCTAACAAGTTCCTAGGTGACTGATGCTGTGATTGGCAAACACACTTTGACAACCACTACCATAGGGTGCAGTGGGTACAGTTTGCTTGATATTCTAATACTTTCACAGCAAAATTCTGTATCGCACATGGAAATTTCCAGATTTTTGACAAATAAAAATAGTATGTATTTAAGGTACATGATGTGATGCTTTGATATATGGAGACATTAGAAATGATTTCTACAGTCAAGCTAATTAGCATATATATCAATTCACATAGTTACTATTTTTATTTGTTTCGTGTAGATGATGTACTACTATTACCTATTTCACCACACTGTACATTTGCTCTCCAGAACGTGCTCATCCTAAATAACTGAACATTTGTTCATGGTGACCAACATTTCTCCGTTTGCTCACCTCTACAGCCCCTGGAAACCATAACTCTGTTAACTGCTGAGTTTAGCTTTTTTAGTTTCCGTGTGTAAATGAAATAATGCAGTATTTGTCTCCCTGTATCTGGCTTATTTCACTTAGTATAAGATCCTCCAGGTTCATCCATGTTCTCACAAATTGCAATTTCCTTCTTTTGTTAAGACTGAATAATGTCCCATTGGATAATATATAGTATTCTACATCTTATACAAATATGTTTGATATACAGTGGTACCTTTGCTCATGAACACTTTTGTTTGTGAATAATTTGGTTTGTAAGCCAAAGCACATAGCAAAATTTTGTTGCTTACAAACTCTACATCTGGTGACAAACCCAACTGTGGCCATCTTTCCCACTCAAACACAACTGTGGCCATCTTTCCCACTCAAACACAACTGTGGCCATCCTTCCCACTCAAACACAACTGTGGCCATGTTTTCCAAAATTGTGGACCAAATTAAGTTTGTGAATCCAGGTACCACTGTATGTATGTATATATATATTTACTATATTATATTAATATATGTCATATATTTATATAAAATACATAAGTATATAATTCTTTTTATTCACTTTTTAATGAACACCTAGACTGCATATATTGGTTGTTATTAATAATTGTACATATGGCTATCTTCTTGAGATGCTGATTTCATTTCCTTTAAATATACATACAGAAGTAAGATTGCTGATCATGTAGAGGTTCTAGTTTTAATTTCTTGGAGAACCTCTTTGCTGGGATGGGGATGTAGTTAGGGGGATAGAGTGTTTACCTAGCACATGGTAGGCTTTGGGTTTAATCCCCAGTACTTTAAAAACACACGTAAGTATAAAAAGTTGAATTTAGCAAAAGAATTTCCATGCTGGTTTTCATAACGCCTGCATTAATTTACATTCCCATCAACAATGTTACCACATTGTTGTGGGTTTCCACGTCTTAAAGATCTTCCGTACACCAAGGAAAACAACAGAGTGAAAAACCAGCCTAAGAAGCTGAAAAAAATCTTCGCAAGCCACACATCTCTTAAAGTGTTATATGTTAGTCCTTTAGTGTCACTGTAGTAAAATATTATAGATCAGGTAGCTTAGCACCAACAGAAATCCTTTCTCACAGCTAGGGAGCTAAAAACTCCAAGTGAAAAGTGTGGGCAGATGTAATGTGTGTTGAGGATTACATTCTGCTCCCAAGATGAAGAAGCCATGTCTCTGTCTTCTTAAGGGTACAAACACTGTATTTTCACATGACAAAAAAGAAAGGCAAGAAGGACTAGCTGCTTTCCTAGAGTCCCTTTATAAGGCACTAAACATAACCATGTTCTAAAGGACCACCTCTTAATACCTGTCTTTGGGTTTTAAAATCCAAACACATGAACTTCCGAGAAAGTGATGTATGCATTCAAAACACAGCTTGCTGATGTCCAAAATATATAAGGAATTCAAACAATTCGAAAGAAAAGCACCAAATAACATGTTAAAAATGAACAACAGATCCGGGCACCATGGTTTATACCTGGAATCCCAGCAATCCAGGAGGTTGAGTTAAAAGGATCAAAAGATTGAGCCCAGCCTGTGCCAGCTACATGGTGACTTAGTAAGACTCTGTCTCAAAATTTTAAAATGAAACAAGGGCTTGGCATGTAGCTCAGTATGAAGGCATTATGTACAGGAAAAAAAAAAAGAGCGAAAAACCTGAAATAGATGTTTTTCAAGATAAGCCACACTAATGTTCAATGGGTACCTGGAAAGGTGCTCAACATCACTAACCCTGAGAGAAATAAAGCCAAGGGTACAATGAAATGTCGCCACACACCTGTTAAAATGGCTATTATAAAAAAAACAAAAGAAATCTTGTTCTTAGAAAATGTTGAAAGTTTTGAACAGCCATCAAAACATATATATGTACATCAGACAGGGCCTCAATATTCTGGGTTTATAATTCTCCCGCAGAGAACTTATGCTAAATTAGGAAATAACATGTGGAAACCTTAATGTATAAAAAGTGACTAGGAAATTGGGTCAGAGATATAATTCAAATAAGGCCAAAATTAGCGAAAGTTAGGCTGCATTACGTATTCTTTTTAATAAAGCTCTTATTCAGTTCCCCAAACTCTAGGAAGAAATGAAAATTATGACAGTAAATACACAGATACCTTCAGACATACATTAGCAAATAAAAGGAAAATATACATCACAAATTGTGGGAAGGAAGTTCCCCCTGTGTATTGGAGCTGTGAGGCAAAACATACCACTGTCTCGGCCTAATTTTCCTCTGAAATGCAAAGTGCTTCTTGTATATCAAGCATCTCTCTCCAACACCTTCTTCTTTTTTTCCAACCTTCAAACTTCCCTGTAGCACAAATACTGTACAATTGGCTGCACAAATTCAATATTCAACAGCTATAATTAGGAGAGGGAGAAAGCAATAAAGGCAAATTTTTCACAAAGTAAAAAACTACATCTGAATTCATTTTACTTAGCGGCAATTAAAACACATTTGTGAATTTATAAATATTTTCTAACGTGGTTCTACAAGTGTTTCTAATTTGAGCAATGACAGGTGTTTGTTGTTTAAAATAAATAGCAATCCTGGGGTCTTTTACTTAGGATTCAAAATATGTCACTGTGACAGGAGTAAATTGAATGCTGTTAGATTTTCTTCAGGAAAAAAAGAAAGAGATCTTTATGCGCTGCTTAGAGAACGCTGACAGCAAGTGAAGATGCACCTACTATGTGCCAGGTGCTATAGTGCCAACTTGCATCTGATCCTCGAAGTATTCTGGAGCGGAGCTCTTGGGAGCCCCACATTATGAATGATAGATGGAGAGCCGAAGCTTTGCCCATGTCCGACCGGCAAGGAACAGCGGGTGTGACGTTTGAACACCAACCCCGACTCTCTCCTCCCAGGCGGTTGCTGCTGATGGTGCTTAGTTTTGCCAACCACAGCCCAGCTGAATGCCTGCAGGCACTGCCAAAGCAGAGCAACACCAGGGTCCCAGGCAGCTTGTAAAGATGGAGAACTGCACGTTTCGAATGCAGAGTGATCCAAATGTCTTCCTGGGTTCATGCTTGGAACACGATAGAAAGATTAAATCCTAAACACTGAGGTCAGGCTTTTTGCATTCAAATACCACCGCTGCCAGTTCATCGTTCATGACCTTGGGTGAATTTCTTGGCTACTCGCAGCCTCAGTGTCCCTTTACACAATGAGGCTGATAATGCACCCACCTCCACTCAGGATAAAAGTAGATAACAAATACGGTTCGCCAAGCACAGACCCAGCATATTGGAAAAGGGAAGAAAATCTTGAGTATTAAAATGTTTAATTTAAAAGTAAATTTAAAAGGATCCACTGTCCCCAAATACCTCATCTATCCAAATCCATACCCGAAGCCATGACAGAAGTCACTCTGCAAGGTCACTAAGTTCTAGTCACCTTGTTTCTACGTCAGCGTAAGCATCATTTTTCCTTGAAACTCTCCCTAGATTCCTTATACATGTTTAAATAGCATTCTGTTCATCAGATCACACGCAGTGTTCAAGTGAATTCTGCTCTGCTCTAGTACGCTGCTTGCTTATTTGACTTTGCCCTACTTAGATTGTGTGCTTTCTGAGGGGCAGACATTCTTTGTTTTACTAAACTTTGGATGTCTCTTGGAGTGCTGGGTCTCACTCTGACACAGACTTCTAATTCTGCAAAGTGTCCCTTCGCTTGCAAAATCCTCCGGGAATTTCCCCATTGTCAGGTGACCTGGTGGACTCCAAGTGCCCGCTAAGGTCTTTGGGACACCTCTGCTTCTTTCTGTTTTCCAATACTGTGCTCTCTTCTTAGGCACTTTCAGAACTCTCTTAGTATCCAAACTGAGCAGAGCTCCGTGCACAGAGAAGACCCTTCCTCATGCTTCTTTTTGGTATGCTGTAAGTTTGCTCTAAGCCGCAGTACAGTGGCACTGTTGGGAAAATAGGAGTGGCCTACCCTATTTTGGAAGAGGATCCAAAATTAGTAAAATCAATGAAAAATCAGCCTGCTTTAAACTCTGAGTAGATATCAGCTATTCTAACAGTGATGCCGACAAACTCCTCCCTGAAAAAAAAGTTGGTCTAATACCTTAACAATTGTTGTGGCCATTATTGGGCTTTGAATAATAAGAAGAACAACAAAATTAATAGCCTTAGTACAGGCTTCAAATAATCTAGTTTTATCGTTTATCTTTAAAACACATGGCATGCGGCCTGTGAGTTAATTCAGAGAACTCTCGGCTGTGTAATCCTTCTCCAAACACACAGGCTGGGCAACAGGATTCCTTGGAGGAGAAGTAAAGGAAGGGTCTGGAGTCAGCCCAGCTCATTTTGGGTACAGTTTATGGTTATGTATTCAGTCCCCTGAATCCTCCCTATTCCTCCGTGTAAACCATGGACCTGAAAGAATAATGAGGTGTTGATTGTAAGGACAAAGAGCTCTGTCACCCTGTGGGATCTCACAGAGTTTCAGTGTCTGAAATTTCAAAACCGCAAAGGACAACACAAGTTTTTATCTTTTTTTTTTTTTTTGGCGGTACTGGGGATCGAACTCAGGACCCTGCGCTTGCTAGGCAGGCGCTTATTCCACTGAACTATGTCCCCAGCCCCATAACACAAGTTTTTAGTCCATTTGGCAAATACAAATTTAAACGCACCTCTTACACATTTTATTAAATTAAAAAATCATATGAAATTGAAACTCACTCTGTTTACACTAGCTTAAAATCGAATAACAAATCAAGAAAATAGCAACTACTGGACTATGTGATTATTACTAAAATTAATTCTGTAGACTAAGCAAGAGGAATACTGGACAGTGATGAGCTCTGGGTGTCAAGCCTGTTAGACTTGCCATGACAAGTAGTACTCTCAGGTCTGTAGTCTCCTACAGACTCACAGTGATCTTTCAAAATACAAAAGCCCAGTTGCAATGGTTCTTTTCTGTGTCAACTTGACTGGACAAGGGATACCCCAATGGCTGGTAAAACATTATTGGGGTGGGGTTGGGGCCAACACGGCTGTTTCCAAAAGATAGATTGGAATCAGTACATAAAGACTGAAGATCACCTTTCCCTGATGAAGTTGGACACAATTCAGTCTGCTGAGGGCTCCAGTAGAACAAAAATGAGGAAGGACGGTGAATTCTCTTCTGGACTTAGCACATCTATCTTCTGCTGCCCTCAAACAGCAGAGGTCTTGGGTCTCAGGCCTTCTCAGTAACACACCAGGATCCCAACTGCAGACACTGAATTAAACTAGAGAGAGGACAAAACAAAGTCCTTGCTTCTAGAAAGGATTTGTCCTGCCCCATCCCGCCCCCCCCCTTTTCATTTCCCAAGATTTCTCAGGCTCTGGTGCAGAGATTCCTAAGGAGCCTTCCCTGCTGGTGGTCCCCCATTCCCAGATTCTGGGCATGGGGCTGTTGGTACAGCTGAGAGTCAGGCACTTTACCTTCAGATGGTCAGGATAAGTGCTGAGCCCACTTGGGGCAAGCATACAGTAATATTAAACGGATGTGTTTAAGCCCACCAAGTTGATAGTGTTTAATCTGATGTGCTGCCCTCTGGGTTGTATGATGAAAGGGAAGGGTGTGGGATGGATGGGCATCACAGAAGTGGCAGGAAAGTCAAGGCAGGTTCAGTAGGAACAGGGCTGAGGAAGTGGTGTGTGTGTGTGTAATTCAGGTGCTGTTTCTCTAAGCGCTGGAGGGGAACAGCACAGAGAGTCCTTGTCTCGTTGCTTTTCTGTTTCCATAGCACTCCTGGTCTCAGGCTTTGCAACCATTAATTATTTATTCCTCACAGTCCTCCAGAGAGATCTTACAGACTAGGAAACACGCCCAACAAGATCAAGTGCCTTGCCAGACCCGTGGAGCGCTTTAGTGGGAACGAGGCTGGCTGCCTAAGAGTTCCCACTCCTGTGCTCAGGTCCCCAGGCCTTTCATCAGCTCTTCCTGAAAAGAGGAAGAAGTGCTGTCTGGCTTGCAGAGGCCATCAAAGACGTGAATCCACTCGCTCTTGTTTAATAATAATTGAAGACCTTCAGAAAAATGACTTTAGCCTTTTTAAAGTAATTTAAGGTGAGAAAATTTCTAAATAGAAGCATTTAAATTGAAAATGCTGAATCTGAATTCAATTTTTCCTTTCTTGTGAAGTGGTGAGCAGGGGTGAAGCATGATCTTATTGAACCCACCATCCTGAACCTTAAGGATGTCCGGTCCTTGGATTTATCTCTTAATAGGGCAGGGAATGAATACTGCACAAAGAAGAATCTGAATCCAACTTCTGAGTTCTCTGGAGATGCTTCGTGGCCTCTATGGCCCGCTACATCCCTCCTATAATGCGGCCACCACGCACAGGGGCACTCAGAAAAGCCCTGAAGGCCCGGGAGACCCCAGGAAGGTGGTCTGCCCTGCAGCCATTGTGCCACCCATGACACCATCACACACTGCTTGGGACAACCCCTGGGAAAGGCTATGCACAGACCTGCAGCTGAAAGGCCCTCCTGGCTGATGTGATGAAGTTTTCTATCCATGCTTACCTTAGCCACTTCTGAAGAGTTTCCTCTCATCCAGGTTCCTACTATTTCTTGTGTTTTGATCCTTCTGTGTCCCTCTAATCTCTTAATCAGAGCCAGGGTCACGTCGCTGTCCAGATTACCACCCACTTCATTGTTCCTTCTGAAATCCAATCTACCGTCGGCCAAATTATTTTCAATGTATTTTTTACAACTGTATTATCATTTTACAAAATACTGGGTTTGCATGTGGTATTCTTTCTACGTGCATATAACATTTCACTCATATCCATTCTCTTTCTTATCCTCCCTTATGCCCCTTCCCTTTTCTTCTTTGTTCTCTTTCTCTTATCTAATAAGAGTTACCCTTTTACCTTCATGAATCTTTTATATGTGTGTTGTTTAAAGACTCCACTTATTAGCCAGGTGTGGTGGTGCACGCCTATAATCCCAGCACTTGAGAGGCTGAGGCAGGAGGATTGCAGTGAGTTTGAAGCCAGCCTGGGCTACCCAGTGAGACCTTGCCTCAAAAAAGCAAAACCCAACCAAAAAAGAAGTCCACATTTTAAGTAAAAATATGCAGTGCTTGTTTTTCTGGGTCTGACTTATTTTGCTCAACAAGATGATCTTCAGTTCCCTTCATTTTCCTGCAAATGACGTGATTCGTCCTTCTTTGTGGCTGGATGGCACTGGCTGGATAGCGTATATGCCACATTTCCTTACCCACCGGCATGCTGGGGGGTATCTAGGCTGGCTGCATATCTTGGCTAGTGTGAATCGTGTCACAGTGAACACAGGTATGCTGGTTTCTCTGTGGTGTGTCAGCGGAGGTCTTGACCCCCACTGTTTTCTCCAGATAGGCACTGTCTTTTTTCACCCTTACTGGAATCTGTGGTCTGCCAGCAGGACTCCCCCAGCATCCCTGACCAATAGTGACGTTCTCCTGCTGTTTCCACGTCCTGGCATTGGATGATCTCTTTCTTGCTCCACGCTGTTTCTCATCCGTTTTTCTTCAAACACACAGGCCTCATGGAGTCACATCCAGTAGCACTTTCACTACCCCACCTGTGTTCATCTAGCAAGTGTCCAATTAAGACTCCATATTTACTGAGAATTGTAGGACCCAGCTTACTGGCCTTGCTTGCCAAAGTTAATTGTGTCTCTGTTGTTACTCTTGGGAATTTCAGCATCTAAGAAATAATTCATCCATCACCCCAGCCTGTCACTTTCAATAACCTTCCTATCAGTTCACCTTAATCATCAACTCTCATGATCTTAACCTGGGTCTCATAATTACCCATAAGCATGACTGCCATTGTCTTGATTTCAAGCCCTGTACTCTCTGATCCTCAGCTTCATAGCTCTCGTATCTGAATACCTCTCCTATTACAAAAATTCTTTGATCTTCCTTTGTACCTTCAACCTATTGACTTTAACATGCCTCTCGGTCTCCCACAATCCATCTCATGGGTAATCCATACAAATCCAATACTTTTCTATCCCCTCTGTTCCCTTCAGATCGCCCAGGACCAAACCAACCAAAATGAAACAAGGTCCCGAATCCAGTTTGGAACTTACCTATGATCCCTTAGTAGATTTTACTAACAGTGACCAGCCCGTACTCCTCATGAGTCAATGACATTTGGAGGGGCTGAGAGTGTAGCTCATCAGCAAAGCATGGGTGTAGCAAGTACAAAGGCCTAGGTTCAATGCCTGGCAAAAATCCCACCCCTAAAGTTTTTGGAACTAAAGCCTTAGAATAAAGTTTCATTACCAACTTAAAATTATAGAGTCAACATTACTAAAGTTTTCTCTACTCGATTAGCTCTCATGAACCCTATATACATCTTTCACATAAGTGAACTTTCCCCCCTCAGGGGTAGTGGTATCTTTACTGGCAAATATTTTTACAGACAAGGCATTTGTTTCAGAAATAAACATTTAATTTGGATAAATTTTAATAGCCACAGTGCTTGATTCTGATGAAAATGTTTACTAGCAGCATTTCTGCTGTGGAATCATTTGTTTCCATTATCTTGACAGAAGCAAAATTTGGTTGCTTGTTGTCTGAGATGTGAAATGGTTTTGTAAGCGTTTCAGCTTGATCCCCAGGCAAGCAGTCACAATAATTCTTCTTCAAATAAATTAGAAGCACCATTTTTCTATTCATTATTTCAATACGAAAAGTTTAAACAAGTGAAAGAATTTGTAAAACACTGCACACAAAAACCCTGAAGTATACTGCAACAAGAGTTAGCACACTGTAAATATTTTTGCAAAGGCTTGTGCAATCTTTTCTTTCTATAAATACTTGTCTGTGTAGCAAAGAAAATGGAAAATTAAAAGGAAAATCTGTGTCATCTCACTTTATAGTTCGGAATAGCAAATATTATTGAATTCAGCAGACCAATATCATATGCTTTTTTAAAAAATTTTTTTATTTTAAAGACAAAAGAATGGAGACATATGAACCATAAAAGCCATAAACAATACAGAAAATACAAAGTTATACAGAATATAGTAGGGAATTAGAACTGGATGTTGTATTACATAGTTATCTTCACATTAGTTAAATTATCATATGCTTTATGAGCTATAAATAAGGTGTAAAGATGGAGTCGATTTTCATGCAAACATGTTAAGCAACATAGAAGTGACTTCTGTAATTAAATCATTTTTTAATCATCAAAATTGGAAATAAGAGAAAACAACTTGTGTAGAAGTCCAGGGTCAATCAGCTAAATAAACTAAAGTCATTCAGTCAACTAGCATTGATTGGATTTTAGGAAGATGAAATTGACTTCTCTCCAACTCCACCCACTTCACAAACTAATTAAAAAAAGCACATCAGCAACATCTTCAATCAGCTAAGGAAGATAAGTGGGCTTCTATGTAATCAACTCCAAAACTCTGTCAAGAATAGCAATAGATCCTCAAAGAACTTCAGAGAGCTTTCTGAAAGTTATTCACCATCAGTCAAAGGAAAAAATTCCTCAGAGTCATGGGCTTGTGATTTTTTTGGAGAGGGGGGCCTTTCTAGACAATGAGCCTGAATAAAAAAAACCACACACAACAATACTATATTACTATCCAAGATCTCACTCAAACTTCAGTCTACTTAAATACCCATCAAGCAAGAGTAATAACAATCCTAGGATCAGGAGGGCTTGAAGGGTCATTGGGTAAATCATTTAAAATGTCTAGAAATGTATAAGCCTGTATAGTCTTTAAATGGAATAGAGGATTATTAGATTACCTTTGTAGGGAGTCCTGTCTGCAGATCAGTAAAAGACCACTTTGTGAGTGTCTCTTTCTCTTTACCCATCACAGTAAAACAGAACATTTTGTTCATTTTTAAGAGAAGAATCACTTTGAGTTCATTTAATGGCACTAGAAGTGCTTTCTTTCTCAAAGTATTAGACGTCTACCTTCTAAAGATACCGATCCACTCCGTGGTTTATTCCACTGGTAATGAATGCTAGGCAAAAGATTCAGGAGAACATTATTTCTTTCTTTTAATTATTGAGTAAAATAAAACAAACGAAAAAGGGAAACTAGTGAGAGAAGAGGTGACACAGAGGGATGTCTAGTATGGCACTGTTTCTGCATACATCTTCTCACCCCTCCTGAAAGCATGGTTGGCATTGATTTTTCTCTCCCCTCCCTTTTTCCCTTTTCCTCCGTTCCTCCCTCTCTTCTGCTTGCTGCTCCTCTCTCCCTCCCTCCTTTTTCACGCCCAAGTCTCTACTGAGGATGGCAGTTCCTTTAGATATATGTGAAAATGATTTTAACCCTTAAAAATGATACCAAATACATTGGTCCAGTGATTATAGATTGTACAGTTGGCACAGTTAGGACAGCTCGTATCATGAGACCACCCTGGATGCTTCAGGACTGCAGCAATTCACTAAGTAGAATGGAAATATTAAATATTGTAACAACAAATACTACAGCAGTACTAGTGTGCTAAATATCAGGGCTGCCTCCCTTTCCTGTGACTATGTCTAACAATTCTCTCACACAGAAACACGTATGTAGGAACCAAGGAATGTAATGCAGACATTGACCTTTGGAGCTGAAAAACACTAGAAATTACAAAGCCCAAATCCTGGTTTCAGAATAAGGAGTTAGATGTGATAGACATCTCATACTCACAAAGCTCTTTGTGGTAGAGTTCAAGCCACACCCAGTGTCTTCTAAACTGTGCAGTATTCTTTTCAAAGACATCAAGCAGAGAGTGCTTGTAAGTAGGTTTTCTATCACTCTGGGCTACAGCTAGGGAAAAATCAATTTCAAGACATCGACCAGAGAATTAAAAGTCTTGCTTAAGGTGTGAAATGTTATTGGTTCTCATGAAAACATGAATTTCCCTTACATTCCACTCCTCCAGCAAGACATTCAGACATATCAAAACAGTGATGGACAACTTAGAGCAAAAGAACTGCTAAAACATGAGGACAACAATATGTTCATAGGTCCACTTAGTGGACACCACCAATAATTGGAGAGCAAAGCCCGCCCTTCCCCAGTCCTACCTTTGCTCCTTGAGGAGGCATAATGATGTTATGAAAGTCCTTCTTGGGTGGCAGACAGATAGAACACAAATCTCAGAGTGATCATTTTACAAGCAGTGGTTTAATCTGTTTCACCCTCATTTCCTGTAGTAGTGAAATAAGAGTCATGAGACTTGCAACCTGGTTGTGGAGAATTTAACAGAATAAGAAATCTCTGTTGTGGAGGGTCAACCTAACTGTCAACTTGATTGGCTTGAGAACCACTCAGGGGCTTAGTAAAGCCCACTGCCAGGTGTAGCCTGGCTGGGTTGCAGTGGTGAGACCTTGGGTACTATTCCCTTCCTCTCTGCTGCTGCTCAGCCACTAGGTGCTAAGTAGATCCACAACACCATCTGCCATGACGTTTCTGCCATGGAGTCCACAAACCATGGACCTCTACTACTGTGAGTCAAATAAATAGCTCCTTCTTTAATTTGCAAGTAATAGGTGCTGAGTCCCAGCGACAAGAAAGCTGCCCAATACATATGTGCAAATTACCTGCCTATTGCTACAAAGTCAGGTTATGGCTGGGCTGAGGATGTAGCTCAGTGATAGAGCCCTTGCAGAATGGGCGTGAAGCCCAAGTTTGGAACCCCTACACCACACTCACACAAATAATGATTTTATTTTTCTTTTTTATGGTCTGAACTTGGTCCATCCACCACTATGGGCAGATGATCTCTAAGTTTTCCAAGAGTTTCTTGGCTTCCTACCTCTCATATCATCCAGACCAAGTCTGTCATTTCTTCCTCTCAGGGTTGCTGTGAGGCACACAGTTTCCTCACAGCCGCTCTGCTGGGTGTCTGTTTCCACAACAAGGCCCTGCGGCCTCTGCTCAAGTCTCACTGTTGGCTCACTGCTTGATCTTCCCAGATCATACTTGGTACCGCATTAGCGAAGATGTGGTTTGCCCCAAACTTAACTGAGGTTTAGCGATTTGGAGAGTAACTTTCAACAGCAGCCATCCCATGTACCCTGTTCTCCTAACTAGGTCAGCTCCCTGCCTATCTCCCAACCTCCCTCTGGGCAGAGACCACTGTTACCATGACAGATCTCCAAGCTCTCCCGTGCCTGAGTCCAAGACAAACTGCACTTCTGTACTGTGGGTCTCATGGAAGATTTATATCCTCTCTAGCAACACAAAGACCAGCTCATGTCCAGCCCTGGAACCTTCTGTTTCAGGCAGACTAACACTGATTGACATTTCACTCAGGGCAAAATCATCACCTATTAAATATGGACTTGCCCAATGGCTAAAATATGATATTTGCAATAGTCAATGGCCTCCTTGGACAGAGGAATAATACCCAGAATGTATAAAAATCTCAAAAATATTAGACACCCCCCAGTAAAAGACCCAGTCAAGAAGTGAGCAACTGAAATGAACAGGTACTTCTCAGAAGAAAAAGTACAAATACCCAATAAATACACGAAAAAATGTTCAACATCTTTGGCATTAGGGAAGAGTAAATTAAAACAACTCTTGAGATTCCAGCTAACTCCAGAAAGAATGCCACCAACAAGAAATCAAATTATAATAAAGACTGGCGAGGCTGTGGGCTAAAGGGAACCCTTCTGCACTGTTGGTAGGAACGTAAGTGCAACTACTATGAAAATCAACATAGAGTCCTCGGAAAACTAAAAGTATAAATTCCATTCAACCCAGCTAGTCCCCTTCTAGGTATCTTCCCCAAAGAGCTAACGACACCACATCACAGTGATACATACATACCCATGTTTATTGCAACACAACTCACAACAGCTAAATTTTGAAAGTGGCCTATATGTCCATCCGCAGATGAATGGATTAAAAAGTCGTATTTATGCACAATGGAGTACTATGCTGCTATAATGAAAGACACATCTGGGTCATTGGTAGGAAGATGGAGGCACCTTGATACTATAATTTTAGGTGAAATAAACCAGATACATAAATATCACATGGTTTCTCTTGTGTGAAAAGCCCAGAGTCTAAATAAATTAAAGAATAAAGCAAAAGAGAGATAATAGGAAACAGGGAAATAGACCTTTTGCAAATGGGAAGGGAATTGAGAAACGGAGGAAGGCAGGAAAGGATGGGAAGGTGATGTAAATAAAATTAAGATGTGTTGTGTACATGTACCCACTCCCCAGATTGAATGTAAACATATGTACTATAAACATGTACCAGTCAAAAACAAAACATTCAGAAAAAATAGTGAATAGGATCTTCTCCAAAGTCTTGCTTATAATCAAGTTTTTAATACAGGGTCTCACTACGTAGTCTAAGTTAGCCTTGAACTAACTATGTAACCCAGACTGGACTCAAACTAATGATCCTCCTGCCTCAGGCTCCAAGTGCTGGAATTAAAAGCATCTACCATCATGCCTAATAAGTTTATTTAATCTGAACACCGCACGTAGGACAACAGTAGCTCAGTCTGTACTACTAAGATCAGTCCAGCCATTTTTTTCCCCTCATGTGTTTCTTTTAAAATGAAAGGCAAAAACTTCACAAAATATACATCACTTTTGTTATGGTCTGGTCTCACCTTCTGTTCATCTGTGAACAAAAGCTGAGTTTCTGTCTCACACACATGCAGACACTTGCAATCTCAAATGTACATGTGTGCCTACAAACATTAGTAAAGAAACAGGATCTAATTTAGAATGGAAGCAATTTATAACATAATCTTAAAAAAACTTACACACTTATAAATGATAGCAATTCGATTTAAAAGTTTGTTGACTTTCAGTCTTCCACAATGCATGCTAAAATTTGTAGTTACTATTTACTCATTATTGTCATAGAGATTAGTAAGATGAAGTAGCAGTAATTTATAATATACAAGCTAAGTATATGAAGTCTATCTGTTTAGTATTAAATACTTATTATTTATCTAGTAAATATTAAATCTGGGACATAATCCTCAGGGGAGGAAAAATAAGACACAGTGTAGATAAGGTTGCAGAGCAAAAAGATAAAGAACAGACATTTCTTCAATATCTTTACCATGCGCCTGGCTACTTATTAACTATTTACTGGCACACAGTAATCTTCAAATGTTAGAAATCATCTCTATTTTACATATGAAGAAATGTAGCTCTCTGTTGACAATGACAGAGGGAGTGATTCTGGAACTGGAATGCGACACAATCTAGTTGACACAAAAGACAAGAATTTTTGTAATATCTCTTAACATGTTCATCCATCTGCCTGATAACCAGCAGACCCTATGTGATGATGAAGTTCAGGGGAAAAAATAAAGTGAAGGGTCTTGATAGCTTTATAATGATTCACATATTTAATAAAAGAATATACGCTAAAGGTCATACTAGAGAATTTTTCTTTCCTTGAATTTCAGTGCAGTAACAACCAACCCCAAGACTCATTCATTCAAGTAATTTAGCCAGCATTGATCAAGCAGCTACCATGGGGTGACCATGGTCTTAGGCATGAAGATATATACAAGAGAAAGGTAAGATTCCTACTTTGATTTATCTTAATATCTAATGGAAGAAAACAACCAGAAAATCAATAAGCCCTCTGCGTTGTTAAGAAACAATCTAAACAAGGTAAGCACAAAATGACAGGCGGAGTCACCCAGCCCAGACTAAGACTGAAGGAAAGTTCCGAGAAGCACTGGCGGAGTCTTGGTGGTTCGGCCAGGTGGGCAGCATAGATAAGGCACGGAGGCCTGCAAAGGCTTTGCACGCCTGGAATACTGTACAGAGTTCTCTGAAGACTGGATAAGTGACATTTACAGCTCAGGCCTTAGTTTCTTCACCTGTGAGTTAGAAATTATAAAAATACCTTTTATTATGTGGTAAATTGTTTCTTTTTGAGCTAACGGGTACCTAGCAGAGTTCATGGGTTGAAAGAGGAGGAGGAGAAACATAAAGGAAAGGAAAGAAGAAAGAGAGAGAGAAAGAAAAGCAGCCAGATCTGTATGTTTTGCAGATTACCGTGGTGTAAATAAGTCCACAATGGCCAATTTAAGTTACCAAGATGGCATTAACAGGCTCATGAGATTCCTGAAAAGTGTAGCTAATGGCCCTTACAAGACTGTACCAGCCGGCTACAGTACATACCGTTGGGTCCACGCTTGGTTTGAGATTCTCTTCACTTTGGTGTCACCTTCATGCTGGAGGTGGCTTTTCTTACGGTCATAAAGTGACTGTGAGGAGAAACGCCACATTTGTTCACGGGAGGATGGGTAGGGTGCAAGAAAGATGGTTTCCACACCATGGGAAAGGATTCGTTTCCCTCTAGACTATCTCTGAGCCAGTAAGGAGTGGAGGGTTTACTTGAGTTTGGTGAATGAGGGTTAATTTATAGCTGGGGATCGGGCAGTTCCACTCAAGCCGGGCAGATGCCAAGATTCTGGGGAAGGGAAGCACTGAAAAATCAGTCTCCCTTTACTAAACACCAATTCTTAATTAAAGAGCACCCACAGTCTCTAGCTTCATAGCCCTTTGCATGAGGGAAAAGGTTTATGATGTCAGTGCAGGTCTTCAGGTATTTTATAAACAGCCCAGATCTGATTCAGAAAGTGGCAGTTTGTGAGCATTTTCTGGTGATATAAATGAAAATGTGTTTTGATTCCATAAGTTCCTCGCCATTATAGGGGGAAAAGAGATGAACTCAATTAAACCTTAACTGAATGGTAAACGAGGTAGTGATTCTATTATGTCATTCACGAGATAATGCAGAAGCAAGAGCCTACAGGTCAATTAGGCCCCTGAGAGACTCTAATATTCCAATAAGTCACAGAAATAAATTCTGAGCAATTTAAAGAAGACGAACTCTATTAATTGCAATGTTCACCTGCCTGTAAAAAAATTGTTGCACATGAGTGTCTTCTTGCCTCTTTTCTATCAAGTATTTCTTGAACTTCTTTGCAACTTTCCAGCCCCTCACATTTGCCTCTGGCTGATTTTAAATTATGCTAATTGAAAGAGGGGAAAATGCTGGTAATGGAATAAAATGGAATGCTGTTTCTTATAGCATCTGGTGCAATCTGAGTCATTTAAAAGTGCATCTTATGGAATAGAGATATGAATAAGCAATGCAAGTCTGATTACAAACACCATGGGTCTCATTAGAATACGTCAATCTGATTGCTAGGTAGTGATACACTGCACATTAGTAGGCTATAATTGCCTCTTACATATTGTGGGTATAATATATAGTTTCTCTGCCTAGACGTTGCAGCCACTTTCTCCCATGGCTATCTTTTCCAGCTCTGCACAAAGCAGTGTCTGTGTTCTACTAAGTTGATTTTAGCTGGGTTCCTGGGTCCTAATTTTATTTCCCTCCATGTATTCATCAAGTTTTCTACATCAGTGTTGTAAACAAAGAATTATGTCCAGGGTGATTGCCAGAAATAAGATATGTCAGTGGTCTGTTACCCACTCAAGTGGGAGCAGCGATGGCTTAGGGCACTTCCTCTGAAGGGAAGGGGTGAAATAACTGAGCCCAAACCCACGGTACCGCTACCAGTCTTAATTAGGTTGTTGATTTAAGTGTGTGGTGCACCTTTTCATTGTCAGAATCCATTTGGTTCTTTGCTATGACTGGAAGAATTCAGATATGTCAGCCCAGGCCATGACTTCGGTGGACACTGTAGGACTTGCTGTCTCCAGTGCGGACTCTAAAATCAGTACACTTTGCAGTCATGCAATCTCTCTACCCCCGCCTCCGTACGCCACATCCTCTCTCCCTGTCCAGTACTAGTCACTAGACCACCAAGGGGAAGGGGCAAATCCCCAGTTAGCTGCCAGTCAGGTAAGCACTTAGCTTACGCCCCAGGATCTGCTGGGTGCAGAGTGGGCAGGAATCCAGCAGGCTGGAGCTTTTCTTGTATTGACTTTGGGCGGGCTGAGCTCTGTGCAACATGAGACACATCTCATCGTCTTTTTCTAGTTTTTCATATGAAATCCCTCAAAATGTTTCCAAATAAATTCACCCCCCACAGGTGTTAAAAAGGTTTCATTTTCAAATATAGTTGCAAAGGGCTAGATTAAAGTAGCAAAATTGGTTTTCTTACTGCAGAACTCCTCAGAACCTTTCCATACGCCAATGCCTTTGTGAATCTTCACTATTATTCCATATTTCTTGGCTATAGAACCCTCCCCCCTCGATGTTCCACCTGCTGAGTAACACTCTTCAGTATCTTAACAACCTGATGCTTCACCTAAATACTTCGCCACTCTCTGTTGTGCTGTCTTTGGAGAACATCGCTCATTCCCATGGGTCCCACATAAATGTGTTTACATCCAGCATAGCAGTTTTCCACAGAATCGATTACATTGATTTCTCAAAAGTTCATGACGGAGAGTATTTACTCCCAACCTAAAGATGAGTAAACTGAGCTGCAGAGAGAGAAACTCCTTTGCCCAAGATCACACAACTGGAAAGGAACTTGTTACATCATGCTCAGCCTCTGCCTCAGTTAATTTTCCTCTTGTCTTAGGACCCATCTTTTGTTTCTGTCTGGCTAACGACTAGCCTGTGTTTGTCGCAGTCCATCATCAAAGTGAAGAATAGCATCTGAGAAGTGCTGTTGGTGGCTTTTAAGCTTAGAACATGGAAATGATAATTAAAGAAAATCACTACCTCTCACTGGCTGTATATCAGATGGCAGTATCTTAGCTGTAATAGATTGCACTCTGCTCTTAGTGGAAAGTAGAATGTGAAGATTAATTCCTACAAAACACAGTGTGTTAGATGAACATTGCACTGAAGTTATAATTTGTTCCATTAGAGCTTACCAAAAATAATCAACATGACAAATCAGGAGAAAAGAAGCCACCTGGCAGGAGGACAGGCAAGCAGTGTTTAGAGACTGGCGGAAATGCCCTGCTCTGGTGGCGGCACTGCCATCAAACTGGATCACACCCACATGACAAATTGTTTAAGCTGATGAGGTGGAGCAGCTCGGGCACGTCGTACGGGTCAGGGTGGCGCAGAGCTCGGGGCAAGTTGTTGGATTCCAGCTGCTGATGTTTAAATCCCGAATTCCAACTCTTATTAGTGGAGTGATGTTGGGTTATTTTCTAATGTCTCTACGCTTTAGTCTTTTCCTCTATACCATGAGGACAAAATATTCCTTTCTATGTGTTTTTTTAGACTGTTGTAAAAATTTAAATGTGTTCCAAAGTGTTAAATGAAATGAAAGCCTGTTAAGTTTGCATTCCAGTTGAAAGCCTCAGAAGAGGGCTTTCAGGTCTCGCCCATCTGATAATAGGTCATAGGGCTAAGTGGCCTGGTTTTGCATAGTATAGTTGCATTTTTAAAGAAAAAAAAAGTAACTTCCAATTTTTTGCCTGGGATTAGGGTGTGTTTTACATTTCCCATCTGTCTCCCTCCTCCTACAGAGGCTGAGTAACTAAAGCAATTTAACCATTAAAAGCTAGGTACCTTGTAGATAAACAGAAAGTGCTGGCTAGAAAAAGGATAGAAATGATCTTGCAGGACGAAACATGTAACCCCTATGGCGTCTGGGTATCCAAAGATGAGAACCCCAGTGTTTCAGCACGACTCAGCACTGCTCATGCTTTTCTTCATCTTTGGCAAATATTCCGTGGACACGTTCATGGGAACTCAGTCAAAGCAACAGTTTCAGTTGCTCTTTGCCTTTAAAATGACATTTCCCAGCCTCCTAGCACTTGTGTTTGGCCAAAGAAAAGTGTTCTCTCCAGTGAGGAGCAAGGTAGAAACAAAATTCCTTTCTAAGAATGGTCAGACAGCTCTCAACACTCTCATTTACATCTTTTTCCATTATGTGGTGACCTTTGGTCACACATCAACCATGGCAGCATCACAAGAGGGAATTTGGATCCATTGGTCACTACTTGGAAGTTTCCATAAACATCCTCTGGACCTTCATCAGCCTGTGATGTGAGCTAAACATAAATGCTCAGTCTGTTAAACCACTGAGAATAGGGAGCTACTTTATTGCAGACAGAAGCTAGCACTCATTTCCCCAAATACAAAATTTCATATTTTGTTACACTGAAATCAATCTCTACATTATTGGTAAGATTGCATGTGGCAATTTTGACACTATTCTAAGAACTCTTTCTAGAAAATGGAGGGAAGAATAGTCATAGGCTGACTTTTGATCTTGCTAAATAATGGGAGAAAATTTCAAGCCTAGTAGTTCACAAAGGCCAAATATCCTGCCAACTACCTACATATTAATAGAACTGATTCTGTGTAGTAAAGACAAACTAATCTAACATGACCAAGATCCCGAAGTCCTTTTCGTTTCATTATCCATGTTTTAAAATGCTGTTAGTAATACCAAAGGGCACGCCACTGCTGTAAAGCCAGTTGGTGTCAGGGCTCTGGTTAGGATGCCATTAAGTCTTGAGCTCGATTTTCAGGCCGGTCCCTGTGCCACTGAGCTGTATGTCTGGCCCGAGAGCTTGATTTTCAATTGACAAGAACTTGGCCAATTAGTCATTTATTTAATGATATAGTATCATAAGGATAGTGCTCATTCCTAAGATTATAGTTTTAAATACTTTTAATGTGATGAAATATTTATGAAGTACATTTAACACATATATGAATGTAATTATTAGAATGTACAGTTTTAAGGACTCTCTTGAAGCCCTTGTAACACCAGTGAACCCCCAAGGGCCCATACATCCAGGCAAAAAATCCCTGGTAAGAATTGGACCTGACCTCTTGGATTTGTAACAAAGATGTAGGATGGGTAAAAAAGGGGAGATGTTAGAGAGAGATTTGTATCATCAACAAGGCTACTAAGAGTAGCCACTAGTTGTTGCTAGATACTGTACTAAACAACTTACTATATTAATCTTTATAAAAGCGTTTGGCAGTGTAATTGCCATAGTACAAACAAGGAAATGAACAGAGAGAAGGTAAGAGACTTGCCCTAGATTGCACAATTAGTAAGTGATAAAGACTGAATTCCAACCCAAACCCATAATCCTAATTACAATAGAATACAGGGCCTTAAAATCAGATTTTCTACTGTATTATTCTCAAGCATGAGAGTTAGAAGCCAATGCCTGTTTTACATGTTGTACACAATACTGAATTACCATATTGTACCCCATAAACAAGTACAATGAAAATAAATAGAAAACAAACCAATGCTTGTTATCTACCATATGTGCCATTACAATTTAAGAGTTCACTTTGATTAAATTATAACCAACAATTAATTTAGAGAAAGCTTACTATAGCAAAAATTATTGAAAACACATAACCAGATTTCAGATTTGTACACAGCAACTACTTTTATTATTTTCAAATGCAAACTCTTTGCATTTAGTTTGCTATTTTACAATTTTACAAACTAGGTATAAAAGACCATAAATAAATGCCATAAGTTATGTGTACCTAAAGTTCATGAAGGAAAGAAAAATACCTTGACAAATGAAAACAAAATAGAAAACCTATCTCTAACTGAAAAGATAGCTCAAACTTTGGAACACGTATGAACCAAGCAATATCCTGTTAATTCCTTTTTCCGTATGAACTAAATTATAATATGCCTTATACATTCTAATTTTACACACAGTCCTTGCATATTCCAACATACTTGGAGTGATACAAAAAATAAATGCACTCTTCAGTGTGTATCAATGCTTGATGTTGTTTGGACAATGCTAAAGAAGTGAAAATATTGCTTCTAGAACTTTCCTTTACTGGTCAGAAGTGTCTTTAGACAAATATTGAGGCTATACAAGCGTATGGATTAATACACGTCCTTCACAGATTGACTACGAAGTCTCAGAACACACACACTAGCAGTGTAGTGAGAAACAACCTTTCTTTAAAGTAACTTTCTAAACACACCAGAACATTTCTTTTAGAAGATTGCTAAAAATAACTCAGAGCCTGCAGACACATGGTGAAGCTACTTGATTTGGTGCTGGGGAACAGCTTCATGCTGCTTAATTGAAAATCTGAGCACGATTTTAGCATCCAAGCTCACTAAGTCAGTGCTTGCTCATGGGCTACACACAGACTACGACATTGGCCCCCTACCCTTACCTCTGGGAAAGATGACCTGCTCAGAGATTCAACCTCATTTTTATACATTATTTTTCAGGCATCAATGCATAGGCACATCCCTTTAAAAATATATTAAGGTCCCCAAAAAGGGGTGAATTAACTTTGTCACTCTGGCATAGCTATGAGAATACAATGCCACACACCCTGTCAGAATGCAATAAATATTTATTGTTGATTTTCTCTACTTATTCAACAACAATATGGTTCAGAATCTTTTCCCTCCATTTTTCCCTGATTGGATGTTATAGCTTATACAAATGGCCGCAGTTCCTGCAGCCATAGCTTAGAATAAGCAAGGCAGCCACTCCGATTCTGTGCAGTGGCAGTGTGTTGGCTGGAGTTTGGTATCCTGTCACATCAATACTGAATCTTCACACACCAGAACTCAGATTCTAGAAGAGTGATACACCTTGAGGGCAAGAAGCGTTAGCTGCATATTTGTTACTGTAGAATTTTCCATGTAATTTGGGAACCTGAAATTGCTAGAGACCATCTCATCCCAACTACGTTACTCTCAAGAGTCACCGGCATGTATTTTTCCGTGACACTGGGAGACAAAGTATTAATCTGGACACACCATCTCAAAGCTGACACACATGTCTATGTTCATCTGCAAAAGTATATGAATTGCATATATCTGTTCGCATTCAACGAGTCCATTTATGCAGGGAAACAAAAACTCCTTGTACTCCATGGGCGGCTACCAGACGGATTCCATCCCCTTTCCTCCCTCCAACAAGGAATTGGTGAGCTGGAGGAATTCAATCAGAATTTGTGATTTGGATGATGGGCTGTCACCTGAATGGGTTTATGTTCTAAAGTTATTCCACCATTAAGGTGAAAATGCCTCTGTCCAAAGCTGTAGAATTACTCTTTAAGGTTAACGGGGCAGCTACAAAAACACACTGATATAGGACATTTAATATCTCCAAGTCCTTTCCAAGGAAGGAGAAGGGCATGGTCTCCAAGCCCACTGTATCATACGGGTTCTTATCTCAGAACTGGTAGGAAACCAGAACGTTTTAGGTGTAGCATTCCACAACATTCACAGGCAGTCTGAAGCCTGAGGTTACACGCGCACACACACCTACACACACCCACACACACACACTCACACCTATGTACACACATCAAAAGAGATAGTCAGCTCATATTTAGTCTAGGAAAAAATATATTTATATCACTGCAATGGCACACCCTGGGTAAAATGTTACTTCAGCAATGCATATCATAGGCAGCTCATGAGAACTGACTTTGTTCTGTGTGGCGGCACCTGAACTGGTGTCCATAGTAAAACTTCTGGTCACTCACTGCCACACGGATGCAGCGGTGACATACAGGAATGAAATATGGAGATACATATAAATAAAAGCACGAGGGATTTGGGAGTCAGAACACTGCAGAGCTGGTGCTGTGAGACAGTACATTCCTCCACGCAACTGGAGAACAGATGCTGAACTTTTAATTCTGTTGATTTCCCTGGGAAATGGGGTTCTAAAATCATACATTTCTCCTTTTCAGGTATAGATGTTATTTCATCTGTGTCTTTGCCCGGACTGGTGTCACAGAAGCAGAAGAAGTACATTTGGACGGAACTGAGGAGGGTGTGTTCTGTTTTCTTCCAAGGGCTTTGTAATCGACAGGAAGGGCTGTGAGGCTGAGATAGCAGAATTTACTCCCTGCAGAGAAAAGAACAAGACTTTAGACACAACCCTGGCCAATACTAACAGCTTGTGACCCACCAATATTGTGAGAAAGAATGCAGATTCATAGGAGGTAATAGGGCTCTATAAATGTAGCTTAGGAGGGAGAGCATGAGTTCTTACTTTCTTCCTTTGAAAAAATAATAATCTGCCAATGCTCACCCATAAAGACTGAATATTAAAAACCAAGAAATAAAAAGCAATGGATGTTTTGGTTTTTTTTTAAGAGCAGAATATTTATTGAGAGAAAGAAAGCTTCTATCCAAGAGAGGGACAGAAGGGGGGCCCGAGTGGTTTGCCCCTGTGTTCTCCTTGAAAATAAAGATACTTCTAAAGAACAAGATAATCTACATAGTAAAAGATCCATATGACCTACAGGTAGTCAGAGAGGACAGGGAGGCTGGGGCCAGGGAAACAGTTACTGTGATGTCAATATTGGAGGTTTCATGGCTCCAGGCACATTTGGAACACCAAGAATGCACCGACCACACCCTAGAAGTCTGAACATTAGCCTCCAATCAGACAAGGATGGCCCAAAGCATTATCATGGCTCCTCATGATCCTCTCAACTTGTCAAATCATCAATTAAAAAAGAATTTTTTTTCTTTCCCTTGTGACAAGTGATCAAGATTGCTCCTTGACCATGCCTCCTGCTACAGAGCCTGTGCTTAATAGCTGATGGCCCCAAGTGTAGAGCAGAAATTAAGACAAAAATGCCCCTTTACAGATGACTGTGCTTATCTGGTCCCACCCTGTATTTGGTGCATGTGTAGTGTGTGCGAAGGAATAATTTTTTTCTTTGAGTTTAATGATCATGTACTGGGGATTAAATATATGTTCCTTACACTGAGCTACATTTCCAGCCAGCCTTTTTTATTATGTCTTAATTTGAAAGAAGGACTCACGATATCCTTCAGTTGCCCATGTTAGGTTTGAGCTTGGAATCTTCCTACATCAGCTTCTTGGAGTCTGTGATTCCAGGAATACCCACCAGGAGACCTTTATAATAAAGAGTTTCTTTTGCTACTAGGAATTCCATTCTTAGAGAAAGAATGGTCTGAGGCACCTTTGTCCCTTGTCAGTCTGACAACCTCCTTCTACACTTAATGCCTACTGTGGAACTATTTGCAATATTAGGTAAGGATTTCATAGAGTTGATGTTTTTCTGGAAACTAATGGAAAGGACTGGACATATGAAGATAGAAGAGTGGAAATGTGAAGGTTTACATCTAGTTGGTGCTAGAATAAGAGCTGAGAAAAATATCTCTCGCCTTTGAATTCAGTGAACTCCCTTATTATGGGGAGTTTCTTGAACAAAGATCAGACAAAGCATGTGGTGTGTGAGTGGGTTATGAGTTGTTGAAGGGAATTCATTATGATTAAATAAAGTTCTGCTCCTTTGAGCAGCCATAAAGACATCAAAATATCTTTATCATCCGGTTCTTCATTGCAATGGAGTTGTACTTGCACATGTTACTGCCTTCCCAATTATAAAATAACAATTTCATAAACTTCTAGGGTAGACAGTGCCTGTTAAGCCTTCAGGAGTAATTTGATAGGCCTACCACTTTTGTGTAGGTGTTATTCCCAAATTCCCATAAATTGATTTCAACTAAGGATCTTCGTCTGCAGGACACCCTACTACCGAAGAGCATGCTACTCCACTCTGGCATGCGCGGTAAAGCATACAGGGTCACAAGTGAATGACAGCAGACGAGGAGGAAGACTGCCCTTTCTTGCAGGACCTCTCTGTGCTGTCGCAAGAACGTTTCCTACACACATGCAATACCATCATGCACCAGGAAACATGCTGTGACTGTTAGCATTACCTCCCTAATTTACAGGGGAGGAACTAAGTGATTAAAGAAAAGTGGGCTGAAGTTCCCAGTGCCGACGTTTTGATGGCTTTACAATCCATAGCTGGCTTGATACTAGACTCTGGCTCCACGCCCTGAAAGCAACAGGGCGATCCTAGTGCTCTTCCATCTCTTTCCCACTTCAGGGAGGGAGTGGCCATAGTAAACGCTTTTACTGCTGCTGTTTATGATTTTAGGTACGTGGAAAGCTTTTTGTTTTGTTTGTTTTGGCCCTTCTATTGGCTGTGATTCTAACATATTCAAGTGTTTCAAAATGCAACCCTTAAATGACATAACATTTTATATTCTTTCTTTTAGTTTTTTCTTGATTATTTCATTTACAGGTACCTGCCAAATAGTAACAAAACTAATCCAGCATAGTATAGAGTGTTAATTTTCTGGGATGCTTTAGAATCAGCATATCCTTTCTTTAGAAAAGTTCTGTTTTGAATATAATGTATTCAATGTTTAGAAAAATAAGGAAGTGCCAGGTGTGGTGGTGCACGCCTGTAATCCCAGCACTTGGGAGGCTGAGGCAGGAGAATCATTGTGAGTTTGAGATCAGGCTGGGCTACAAAAGGAGTGCAAGCCCAGCCTGAACTGTGTATCAAGACTCTGTCTTAAAAAGACAAAAAGAATGTAAAACTTCTTGATTATTCAGCATCTCCAAGGGCAAGGTAGCAGTCTACTTTAAAGTATGGTTCTATGACACTTTCTTATTGGAATTGGAATGCTTTATTAAAATATCCCACAGCTTTGTTGAAAAAATAATAACATTTTCTAAAAGTAAGAAAAAAGAAAAACAAATAAGCAAAAAAAAAACCCTAAAAACCCAATTTATATTTCTCAACTTTTAACATGAATTTCTAGAACTCACAGACTTCAGCAAAAGTGATAATAAAACAAAACCTGTTGAAGCAGTTTTTAAAACAAATTTTATATCCCTTCTGAACAGAAAAGCTTTTACAACTTATGTTGCAAAAAACAGGTTTCTACTAAACTGTCATGATTTGACAGCATCAAATTTAACATGCTTTGCTCTATAAGAAATAGCTTTCAGGATAAAACTGAGAGGGAAATAAAAGGTCATTAAATCAGCCAGGCTGTTGTTTAAAAATGATAAAAATGGAATCTTTGTTAAGTTAAAATTCTCCCATTGCAAAGTTAGGTCCCTTGCTTCTGAGAATGAACAAAGCTACCTGTTTTAAGAAGAAAAATCATAAAATGGAAACTAATGAATCTATAGATACAAGATGCACTCTTTCGTAGGCTACTTTCTGATTAGAAGTAAGTCAGAATGAGTGCCACTTTTGCCACTGACATCTTGGTACATTTTTCTTAGCTCTGTCTGGGGCAATGATTTCTGGAATAGGACCAAAGTGAGACCAATGGGAAAGATAGCCTAGCACTTCTTCAATGAGGCAAAGTCTCTGAAGGAAGGTATATGTGATTTAACAGTTAGAGAGAACGGTCCTTAAAGTTACAGTCAGGTACACAGACGATACAATTGTTTGGTACCAGAGGACCTCTTTGTGAGGGAAAGTATAGCCAGAGGAACCAACCGCCATTTTGAACTTGACAATCTAGGAACCACCCTTTCGAACTTGACCTCACCTTGTAAAATTTATACTTCACTTCTTCCTAGGAGAACATCGGGGGAAACATACTGCTCTTGATGTCCTTTCCTTTTCAATTATCAGGAAAGGCCTGAACTCCTGCAAACAAAAACCCCAACGCTACCTGGTAGACCTCAAGGAATACTTGCTATTCAGTGTTTCAAACAAGATCAAGTTTATATACACATGAGAGTTTTTACTTCAGAAAATTCATTGTTGATTCCTTCAATGTCTTACCTTACAAATTTGGGGTTGCTTCTTTAAAAGTAGAGAAGTATGAAAGTTTCCTATTCCAGATTGTCACAGCCCATTATCCATAAGGTAGTTTGTAGGGTCCATAAATAAGACTTTATATGGCACAGCCTCAGGCCCAAAGAAACACACTTCCTTCATCCATGAGAGGTTATGGGGCTTGGGTCCTACATTATTTTTAATCCTCTTTCCTTTTCTTTCCAGCCCCACCATGTCAGAAGAATCCACCAGGTGACAGGGGCACCAGAGAAGCAACACACATGAGCCACATGTTTTTTTCACCATCTTTTTTTCCTTGCTATGAACCAGGCCCTAAAAGCTACAACTGAGTCCTTCCCAACTGTTCCTGGGCATGGTCTTCACTCCAGTGAAGGGGAATGACTGCAATTTATGCCACAAAGCACTATGGTTGTAATTCCAAATGGAGGGAGGATCAAAGATCCTCCGAGAAGCTCAGTGTCTGGCAGCAAACACAGCATGGAAACTCAGAGGCAGAGTTCTATTTCTATAGGTACATGTATTTTACAGACTGGCAAGGACTTAGGTACTTCTGAGAAACCATTTGTTCCAGGTCTAATTCCAATGACCAGCTGTCATTTCTGTAAAGCCTCACAGTGTCAGCAATCCGTACACCAAGCAATGCTGCAGATACTTTCTCCTTTATTTTCAGAGGGCGAAGACGAAGTAAAAAAAGTGCAGTTCTTCAATTAAAGTGCATGGATGAGGTAAACTAATTTCAAGAGTTTTGAGTTTATTCAGTACTGGCTCAGACAGGAACCATCCTGCCGTGCATTTGCTGCACCTGGGTTCGCATTGCCTGGACGCTGCTCAAAATCTTATTCTGGTGCGTGATGGCTGTGATGCCGATTCTTGCCAGGTCACTGTATGTGGAGCAACAAAAAAGAGACAAAACGTCATGAGGACCGAGCATCTCTTTTTCTGGACTTCATGCAGACGCACATTTGAATCAGCCACGATCAGTGCAGCACGACAAGGCAGGTGTGTTAATACATTTAAGTAATTCAATGCAACAATGTAGGTGCTTTAGAGAGGCCATGTAAAAAATGTACACAATCAAAATGAGAGGCATTCCAGTTTTTTTTTTAAATGAGTAGGATGATTATGTAGCTCAAAGCAAAATAAAAAGGAAAATACTATGAAATCTAGATTTACCCTTTTGTGTTACATCGCTGAGTACTTACTCCTGGTTCATGTGCACCACAGCCTCTAGCGTGGTATAACCAGCAGCTGTGAAGTTATCCTTATACCGGTCCATTTTAATGGCCTGGAGCCAGTCGCCTACTGATACAACCGCAGAGAATTCAGGGGAACTGGGATCCAACAAGGCAGTGTTAGGTCTGGAAGCGGAACAAGAAAGTGTAAATAGGCAGAAGCTATCAGTGCTACAGGAAGACTCAGAGGTCAGACTGCCTAAAATAGACAAGAGCAACTGAAAGCCAAGAGAACATTCGAAAGGGAAAATCCATCCTCAGATATAACCCTGTGACTTTTTGCCCTTAGTTTTAGAAAGCTGTGAATGTAGGCAAGAATCGCTCGTATTGTGCTTAACTCCATCTCTTCAACTTGTTTTATACAGACCTCTTAGAGCACTAGTAAGCACATAGGAGATCTTTTAACATCCTAGCTTCGGGTAAAGAGTGGGGGATTCCTGGTGACTGAAACTTGCCCAGTCTGTGCAGAAAGAGTTCAGTCCCTGCTGTTACACATGTTACTTTGGCAACTATGGAAACCTTAGTGAAGTATGAGTAAGGAAAACTGGGAGCTTGCGACCTGCCAGACTGAAAGGAAGCAGGGAAAACCCCAAGAGTTCAACTCCAGCATAGCTCCCGCCAGGTCTGCAGGCAGTCGAAGGGTATTTAAACCAACCAGGGACAGCAGGGAGTTAATCCCTTCTTTAATCAACCCAGGCCTGACCAGCACGTGTGCCAAGACGGGCAGAAAGAATGGCCACTTTGATCACTGTTTGGATTGTGGAATGTGCGTCTCGTATTCTTTTGCAGGGGCTCCTAAATAATGATTTCAACAAATTCTAAGAACTTCTTATTAACTTATTTATTAGTCTACACATTTCTTGAGCCAGGTGTTTTATATTAGGCCACTGTCAAGACTGACTACAGGCAGAAATTCTGCCATTAATTGTCATAAAGATAAATAGTAAATCACCTATTTTAAGGAAAGTATTAAGAGAACTGTAGGCATTCTATCATCAAAGTACTAGATAATCATAGGGCAGATCTTCAGAGTTTATAATTTTATACCACCTTTACTATAATTACCTATAAAGCAATATTTTTATTTGTTATTAAAAGCTCTCTATAGGAACAAAATTAGGTCAATATAAAGCCTTAACTACAAAGCAGAATGAATAATCCAATTCCATTTAAAATGCTTTATTTCTAGTGTCCAAAAAATACCTTGACTTTGTGATCTTTCTTTTGTATCCATTATTTCAAGTAAGTTTAATATTCTGAGTAAAATTCTGCAGATGTGCACAGCAAGAACAAGACTTAATTCAATTCTCTCTCAAATTTTAATTAATACTTAACACATAGAGTTCTAGATATTTAATTGAGTGCTGGATATGTAGCAATAGCATTTGTTATTAAGCAAAGACATCAGTTTGCATTTACTTCTAACTTCAGGCAAAGCCCATTAGTAAGGCAAGCTACAGGCTCTAAGTGCCTCACAAGGTCAAAATGACCTCCAGAAGAAAATATCTCCATTCACTGTCAGTTCATTCCAAGGGTCAGTCTCAAGCTTTCTCTACAAGTCTTTGTGTTCTTCGTGGAACATCATGACATCTGCCTAATTTTGTGGTGGAGCATATAACATGTTATGCGACACCCTATTATCAGCCATAGCAATGAGCACTGTACTATCAGTGAGAAGTGTCTAGAAGAAAAGCACCATCCAGTAATTCAATTTACTCTGTACTTCAGTGCAAAGCAGGTATCATGTGGCATTAGTGGGTGAACTTCTTATGCATTCTCCTATAGACATGAACAGCAATAAACACCAGGAAACTGGCCTCACAACCCTCAGACACGGACTCCAAAGCTAAGGATCTAAAAGGTAGAGGAGGCTGACCTAACCCTAAATATATTCCTCCTCTTGAGGACCTTGAAGCCAAGTTTTTAGGAGAAAGATTGAAGGAAAATATAAAGATCGACAGGGCTTCAAACATTTTGGAGGAATAAAATAGGCTTCTGTTTTTAACTCAGATCATGATAAAAGGGGGACAGTTTGAGAAGCTTGAATTTGGAGATGAAGTGATGCCTCACTTGCCACAAACCAGAGCTACTTGGTCTTACTGTTCTTGGCTCTTAAATACTTTAGGTAAGAAAGATGGTGTTGTAGCCTTTCAGACGGGACTGGTATGTAGGCATCCTGCATATGACAGCAGTAAAGCTAGTTCTGCATGAGGAAAAGCTCCTAGCGAATTGTGGCACATACAGGATCCTTGCTTTCTTCATTGACACACTTCTCATCACTCTTCCCAGTGAACTAACTTCCGCTTTCACAGATGGTCCAATCCTTTTGGTTTCAAGCACCTCAAAAAACTCACTGTCTGCTTTTTGTAACTTGATCAGTTTCCATATTGACTCTGTATCCTTTTAAGACTCAGAAAGGGAAAATCAGACTGAAACCAAACATCTTGCTACAATTAGCAATTTATAAGTCAACTTAGAAATGTAGTGTTTAAAGACCTACTCTTCCATTTTTATTATTACTTCCTGTTCCTTTGTCTTTACAAATAGTAGCCTGTCCTGGCTTGAATGTCTTCCCAGAGTATATTTGAGCCTCTTCTTCAGTTTTCAAGGCCAGCATCTTAAAAGCACTTTAGTTCCTTCTTTTTCCTTCTAAATTTTCATACTACCCACCATGAGGCCTGACAGGCATGCGGCTCTTCAAAATGATGAATTTAATGACTGTAAATACTCGACTAATTGAGAAAGAAGTTACCTGGGCTGCACAGATCTATGAAGCAGCCTTCGATGAAAAGGGAGGAATTACAACAAGCCACAACTCGCCTGCCACCTCTGATGCATTCTTTCATACATCACTATTAAGTAAGCATGGCCAACCTGGAGCTCTCTGTCCCTGTCCTCTTCAAGCTGTTCGGGTTGCGGATGAGTTTGTCCAACATGTTGACAATCTGCCCAAATTTAGGCCTATCGCTTCTCTCCTTCTGCCAGCAGTCCAGCATCAGCTGGTGGAGTGCGATGGGACAGTCCATGGGCGGGGGTAGCCGATAGCCTTCCTCGATGGCTTTAATCACCTACGGAGACAATAGGATGGCGTGTTAAGCTGCCGGGCAGGCTATTGTTCGAGGTTCACCCTCCAGACAGGCATGTTTCTCATACATGAAGCTGCCAGCAAGCTGGAGAATGGGCATGGCTCCAACTTTTTCACAGAAGCCAACACTGGACCTGAGCATTACTGGCAGCAGGAGAGAGAAGCCAGCTGTTGCTATGAGGTGTTAACAAATGGCAAGCGATACCAATCTGAAACTCTAAAGGGAAGATGCATCCCTATTCCAAAGTTGTTAGAACCCAATTAGATCAACAACATGGTGTCAGAGTTTTGGCAGTGCCCGCAGAGATCACATGATTCTGCCCCAGCCCCTCCTCACTCTGCAGCTCAGCATCAGCACACCCACACATTCCCAGCGAAGGAGATTCTGTCCTCGTGCCAGAGATCCCTTCTGGGGCATTTACCAAAAGGAAATATTCCCCTGGCATATGGCGTAACTTTGAACCTGTATCCTCTTGCTCAGAGAGCTAACATTGGTCAACACCTCTGACCAGATGCTTAGCCATTTTTCCTTTTAGAAGATTATATCCTTAGACATCAATTTTTTGGTCTCTTTCTTGATTAAAAGGGTAACAGTAATAGATTATTTTAATTTAAATTTCAAAGGAGACCCTCACATATCTAAGGAAAGATATTAAAATGATAACGGCAATTGTCTTACTGTCCAAAATCATCTGAGTGGTTTGCTTGCTTAATAAGATATAAATCATTCAGCAGCCTCTTGCCAACTCTTAATTTTTCTAAGCTGCCGCTATACTATTTTCTTACTGGCTTTTCCCTAAGCCCCTCCCCTCTGGGGTATGTGCCCCAGTCATGTAATAATACACAGTGACTCACACCACATTGAAGAGGGGAATTACTTCATAGTTTCTTGGCCATTCATAAGCTTTGCTGATGAGTAACACTGAGATTTTGGAAACTCTTTTATTTATTTGAGAGTTTAAAGTTTTATTTGTCTCAAATCAGCACTGTTGTTTTACTTTATGTTGTTTTCGAACCAGAATAATTGCTGCTGGAGAAACAGTGGCCATGGAAATGCCAGTGACCACACTGAACCCATCCAGTGGGTCTATTGACTGCTCACAAGTTGGATTTCAACTGAAGTTTAATTTAGTGGGATTCAGTTTCTGTCTGCCAATTTGACTGTTGTCTTCTTCACTAGCGAACTGCTTCACTTTGACAATTATCTTTTGATTGATTAACCCCTTTGATTCTTTCTCTCTCCTGTATTTTGGGGCATCTCATTCTCTTATCTACTTCTCTGAGGTAGACTTGTCTATGCTCTCTCATTTTATTCTAATTATTTGTGGCAATTACACTAGGTCAATTTGATCCTCTGACTTTTTTCTTTTTCTTCTGAGGTACAGGGTATTGACTCTAAACTTGCTGAAAACATTTTACACTGAATGGACAAGAATGCAAGCAACACTGGGCTGCTGGTAGGGTAACTCCGTTCGCTGTAACCTCCCAGACTGATTTATACTAACTCAGAAGCCCTCTATTCGCTACCAGCTTGGAAGACAGCTTGTGGGTTAACAAAGCAAATTTTCTCAGTCTACTACTGAATATTACACAGGAGCAAAGGATTCAAACAAAGTGTTTGACATGACAGTTACTTTCCTGCAACGAATTCTACCCAGGAAGGTCATTCTCTAGATCCATTTCCTATTGATTCCTGTTCTACACAGAATCTAGCATAGAGAGACAAATATATGTGAATGACAGATCAATATTATTGGTGAACAAAAATGGCTTCAAATGATTTTCTTCATGGATAAAGCCAGAAGCATAAATAATATGTAAGATAGCCAATTGTTTTAATATAATATAGGTATAGGAACTGTCAAAGTTGATGATCTCAAAATATTTAGAGCCCTAATACTGATATCTTTTTATCTACTTATTTATTTTTTGTCTTTTTGAGACAGGGTCTCGGTATGCAGTTCAGGCTGGCCTTGAGCTCACCTTGTAGCCCAGGCTCCTCTTGAACTTGCAATGCTCCTCCTGCCTCAGTCTCCCAAGTGCTGGGAATTACAGGCACGTGCCACCATGCCCGGCACTGATATCTTTATATATGGTGCACTGAGAACATTTAATCATGTCTCTCAACTGGAACAAAGGAAAGTTAAGTAACCAATAACTATATCAATATATGCATGATTTGTTCATTTAGGATGTTTGCCTTTGTCCTTCTGAGGGTCTGTAACCTGCATCCAAATGTTGACCTAAGAGACTACTTGAAGGTATCTACACTGCGTCATCACATCGAATTAAAGATTACACACCATTCACTTCTATAGTCTTTTCCCCCTTGTAATTATCTGTCAGTGACGTTGACTGTGTTGTCTTTGTTCTCAACCACTATGGCTCTTCTTTATGAATTACAGGTAATAGCAATACTACCCTTCCCTCAAATCTGGATATTCACAGCAGAGAATCCCTTTTGCCGCACCGATGATGGAGTGCATCGGTTTCTGTACAGCTCTGAACATTCTTTTACTGATCAGGCAGCCTGCATTCTCTTTGTGTGCACCTGGTTCTTTGCATGACTGCCAGGGCTCTGCAACTCTCTGTTCCTTCAGAAGAACAAGGCAGCATTGCACACTGGAAAGTTTTTAAAAGAAGTTTTCGCTAAAATATAGTTTTAATTGATAAGCTAAATACCCTCCACTTGTAAATACTTCAGTGACTATTTTCCTTCTACATTAAAAAAAAATGAGTGAGATGCAAACAGTCTGGATGGCCATTTTATTTTGATGGGAGTTTCTAAGCCCTTTATATCTAACTATAACTTCTCCAGAATTAGCTCAAACGCATTCTAGGAATTCCTCTGATCTAGGGCTCTTTGTTTTGATTTTTTTTCCTTTCTTACTGGAGATGTTTGTAATTAAATTCTATTACTCTGGAATCTTATTAGTGTCATTATTGAATGCTTTTCTGAAATTGCAGGCATCGTGGATACTCCCTTATGAACTAGTCCAGATGGTACATTTAAAGGGATGTGCATAATTTACAAAGGGTCATTTAGTGAAGCTTTATTTTAGAGTCCTCAAGGGGCAAGCTCTAATTACAACTATGCCAGCTCTAAAATATTCACTAATTTTCTGTCAATAAACCTTTCGTGTCAGTTTTACCACATGTGGATTTTCTTTTCTGATAATCTTTACTACATTTTTTAAAAATTCAAACATTAATTTTGTTTTAGTATGGTACAAAAGTTCACCCGATACAAACATTATCCTATTTTGTTTATGATTGATATTTGTCTGTTTCTCTCTTTCCCACACTATACCACTGAAGCTGTTTAATTCTAATTGTTATAATCAAAAGTCATTTTTGGTCATAATTAGAATGAGATTACTACATATATTTATATTAAGAAGATCAGATTTATATTATTTCTACTCAAGTGCTCGGTTGATCACACAGTGAAGCAGAACTTCCTGAATCTCAATGAAAAGCCATATATTTCAGAACACCGAGACTCACATCTTGATTGGACATATCCCAATAGGGTCTCTCTCCATACGACATCACTTCCCACATAACGATTCCATAGCTCCATACATCACTTGCTGATGTGAATTTACGATAGGCAATTGCTTCTGGCGCAGTCCACCGGATAGGAATCTTGCCACCCTGTGAGCATGTAAGCCATAAGTTATTCCCTAAGTACATTACTGATGTGCCATTTTCATTTCTGAGTGGAGTCACTACTTGCCAAGCAGGACAACAGCATTCTTGAGATAGCTCTCCCAACAATAAGAAGAGACTTGTTTATTTTAACTAAAGTCTTCCAGCTTGAGACAGTTCTCCTCATGTGTTTTCTTTACTCATAGGGGAGGTGACCAAGTAATCTGCCTTAATTACTTTTTTAAAAGCCAACCAACCTATTATCTGAGCTCTGCTTAAGGCACTACTGTAGAAGAAAGGGAAAAACCTGAAGGTTTTACAAAGTGCGTATGTTACCCAGAGAATATCAAAGGATATGCAGCTGATACTTGCTTTGATTTCTTAGTGCCTGCTTTTCCCCAGCAGCACAAAGGTTATGCTAACACTGCTTTAGAAACATAGAATAAAGGAGGATAAATATGAAAATTCCTGCCTATCACGCTGTCCTTCTAGCAGGATGTAACAAAAGAAAGATGCTCAATACATCTAGAAGAAATATGTTAATGGCCCCTTAAAGGAAGCCAGATAATACCAGTATAAACTCTATTACAGAATTGAACAGAGGAAAGGCAGTTTTAGTTACTATGTAATTTTTAAAAACACCCACAAAAATTGTAAACCAGCAGTATATTACCAAGGAATAGTTTAAATTGCTGCTACTTCTTTTTCTAACCGCCACTGTCTCTTGTTTATGTATAAAGTGTTTTTAATTCAGTTTCTGACTTTCTAAAGCTCTATCTGAGGAAATTAACTCAAGTACAGATCCTTGAGCTACCTAAGCAGTCATGGTTTAAAGTTTTTCTTTAGTTTTCATTTTAAGGCTACTAAACACAAGAAAGGATTTCCCTGGGAACTGCTTTGATATACTACAGTTTACTCTGACAACCCATTGTAGGATACTTGCCTGGCCTCGCTCCCTTAAATATTTGGCCAAGAGTTTATCTGTGTTAATGTATCATTTTAGAAGTCTCCTTTCCCTTCTCTCTTTGACTACTCAGAAAATAAAAGATCTTTAGTCTCCACAAAAAGGTATTCTTTACTAAATGAATGGACTTGGAGTCCAAAAGAATAGATGTGTAAGAATCAACACTGCAGCAAAGACATTAACTACCCAGAAACTAAATAACCAACCAACTAGTCAATCAAACAAACAAAAACCCTCCAGTGCTTGGAACTGCAAATGTAGTGTTGAGTGTTAGAGGGGGAAAATGGCTAGGAACTGTCTCCCTCATGGATCTTAACGGTGTCGGCCTTAACAGCCAATAACTGTTTTATGGTTCTGTGTTTATTCCATTAGTGTTTTATATTCAGATTGTCAGACTAAGATAGCAGTGCCATTAACTGTAGTCTGAATACTCTTAACTATGCCCTAATCCATGCTTATCTACCAGTAGTAAAACGAGGGCCATTAGATACTGGAAATCCTTGCATAGTGTAAATGTTTTATAAATCCTGTATATACATTCTCAGATTCCATAGCTAAGCAAGCAGAAATACTACTGTCATGTTTAGAATAAGAATTTTAAAAATAGAAATAAAAAAGAGCCAAACAGAAAATCTTAGACAGACCAGAAAGGGAAAGAAAGAGAAAATAACAAAGGAAAAACAGAAAGTAAAAGCGTGAATATTTTGTTATGTTACTCCTGATTTTCATAGTAACTGATCATTTGTTTTGTAAATTACCTTTTCTACTTGCTTCTCATTTAGTTACATTGTAAAGATGCCGTCTAATTACTCATTAGGATACTTTGCCCAAGAAATTTCAGAGGAGAAAGAATTTAATTTGATTGTAGTTTGTAGCTCTATATAAATGGTCATGCCATTAGTCTGCTTCAAAGTTCCTTCTTTGAAAATATGGTTTAAAAATGGATGCAGGGACAGGAAGAGGTTTTAGAAGATAAGGAAGCAAAATAAAACAAAACACCAAGGCCTGAACATCAAGGGGAAAAGACAGGGTCTGTTTCATCAGAGGGAAAGGCCAGGAGGCAAGTTGTGCTCACCCTAGTGGTATACGCTGCTTCAGGGTCATCCTCTAGCACTCGCGACATGCCAAAATCAGACACTTTGCAGACCAAGTTGCTGTTTACAAGGATGTTGCGTGCGGCCAGGTCACGATGCACATAGCTCATGTCAGATAGGTACTTCATTCCGGACCCAATACCACGAAGCATGCCCACTAGCTGAATGATGGTAAATCTCCCATCATTCTTCTGAATAGGAAAGCAATGGAAAGAAATCCTATTAGTGTTAGGCCAAATTAATTATCACCCTGCATTTATTACTGAGTCTTTTTTTTGATATCTGTATCCGGTATGCAATGAAACTCAACATTATTTCCGGGCCATCCGGACCATAGTCACTAATTCACTCCTAGAGTGCATGGTAGGACTGAGTTTGCTTCCTGTGACAGATGGAAATTATCCAAGTGTAATCAATCCATGGCTCAAACAGCTTCATGATACAAGAATAAATCAAATCCTTCCCTCAGTGTCCATGGATTATTTAATAGCCTTAAAAACCACATCGTTTTCTATTTCTTCTCTTCTTCCTTCACTGTGTTCAAAAAGTCCATGAGAACAACTGAACAGAATGGGTAAGAGTTCTCTACATACTCATACTCTTGGATTTAACATAAAATAGACACATACCCTGAGGAAGGCATCCAAAGAGCCGTTCTCCATGTACTCCGTTATGATCATGACTGGTTTACCTAGAGTTTTCAGGAAGAAAAACAAAAACCCTTGATGAGTGGGGCAGTTAATGAGATAAAAATGGGCTGTGCAAAATTTTACTGCCAAGACACCTGTCTTGTGTGATCTAATTTAATTAAAACAAGCCAAGCTTATGCCTCAGCTGTGGGGAGCTGGGGATGAAATATTAAAAGGACGAGTAGGTTTGAATTCCATCTGGCAGGTTAACCCTTTGGGTGGCTCGTTGACAAGGTCTTTAACTAAAGTGGCCTCTGGCGTCCAGAGAGCACAGGAATGGATAATTGCTCTCTCAAGCAAAAGGGGGGAACTTAATGGGCAGGCCTGTCTAAATGTGAAAAAAATCTTTAGGATAATTAATTTATTTTGTCCCCAGAAGAGCCACTTGTGTGATGCTAAAGAAGTCACTGGACAGAGGGAGCCTTTTCCGTTTACTTAGGGAAAGCCACATTTCAAGAGGCAGGAATGGTGTCGGATATTTCATGTTTCAGACACATCTTAAAACCCAACTGTCTTTTCTATTGTCTTGCTCTGGTCAGGGCCTTTAGCCTTTCTCTTTTTTTACCTTGTTTATAAATAAACTTGTTCCATTTCCTTCCTTCAACTACCCACCTTGAAAAACAAAACCATCACAGAAAATGTTCAGTAAATTATTTCATCTGAGCTAGGAATTTCAATTCAGTATGAGAACATTCTGAAGACATTCCCCCTACTTCAGCAAAGAAATCAAAATGACTTCATACTCTGGGTGCAGTTGCGGGGATAAGTAACACTTTCCTTCCTCTCTAGCTCTCTTTCTGAGGACCTTAGGGCATCAGAACTGTGCTTTAGTTTCTTAATTTCTGCCAGTGGATGTAAAGTCTGGAATCCCTTCTTTCTAAGGAGTACTGTTGGAGGGTAGAGGGTGGGAACGCTCTGTTTCTTACTAAAAGCATCAAGAGTCTGTAACAGATTTGCTTGGATAAAAATAAAACATCACTTTAATAAATCAAAAATACTCATATTTATTGCCGTACATGCTAATTGTTTGGATTTAAGTCATTCAGTCAGGGGAAAACGGGCCTGCACGTTTCTTTGCTGAAAAGCACCCATCATGTTTCTAAACGAATATATTTTCCATCCAGAGACGCTATTGGATAGTAACTTCTGGAGTGCGGAAGAGGGAAAATGTCCTCACTTTATGGGCAAAAACACTGAAGGGAAGAAGTATTTAACTTCGATGAAGTCCAGTGTGTTCTTTGATTGCATTTCGGGGGAGGGGGGCACTCAGAAATCATTCGGAGACAGAGCATTTTAAATTAGAAGACAATCCCATGGAGAGTATATTGCAGTTAAGAAATAAGGTTTCTATTTTTTAAAAAAGGCATCTTAGTGCAAACTATAGGATGGAGTAAACCCGTTGCAGTCTTCTCCTGTGCTGATGGGGCAAATACTGAGGCCTCTTTTCCCTTACATCTCCGTCTCAGGCTTTGGACATATCGAATGCATCTAACTGAGTTTTAATTAACCTGTCTCAATCAAAAGATACTTCGTCAACTACTGAGGAAAGGCTGACTCTCCTGGCCAAGCATTAACACCCGCTCCCATTTCACCAGATGCCTCTGGAGCTTCGGAGAAAAGAGCAGAAGATCCAAAAGAAAGGGAAGAGGGGGAAGAATTTATGGTCCTCCTGCCAAATTATAGTTACTCAAGTAACTGCTGGTAATGAATTCACACTCTCCCATTCTCCCCTCTCACCCTCACACCTCCCTAGTCTGACGCTTGGCGCCATCTTCACAGTTTTCCTACATTCCTTCTTCTGTTTATTAAAAGTATCCATTTGTCAGGGTCTTTATGAGCTCTACAAGAGAAATAAAGATGAATGTCTCCATCAGCAGAAGGGCTTATAAAATGGGTCCTGGCCATGCTCATGGATGCAGGTGGCTCTTTCCCTGAAGCAGGCAGGGATGGGGTGGGGGGGATGGGGCAGCATCTCCCAGAGGAAATTTTAAATCACTTTAATTCAGTGACAACTGCATTATGCAAATACATACAGTCATTTATAACAGTTACAGTTGTAATAGTGATGCCTTTTAGAGGTGCGGTGGGACTTTAATACAAAGATTCGCTGTTTCTTCCCTTTTCTGCCGAGGAACTATGAAAATCACTGTCTGTGGCAGGAAAACTACCCCGAGCTGAACAGAGCCTCGTTTTTAGAAAATGGACGTGTAGAAGTATTTAAACGGAATGTTATCTTTTAATTAAAAGAGTGAGGGGCTCCAAGCAACCCTGAAGGCCACAGGCAATAGAAAAAAATCCTGTCTGTAAAACTAATCTTAAAAAGCCAATAGAGTTATTCTATGCTAATTATAGCCTTCATCCTAGGTGGAAAATTATATCCGCTTGGCACTAAGTTTCTTTTCTGAAGGGTCCTAGAGATGAGGACAGATTACTTCTTCAGATGAAACAATACTATTTAACACTTTTGAGTAGTTTTGTCCCTAAATCTGCCATTACGCTACCACTCTCAATGTTTTCTACTACCCCTAACTGACCTCGTAAGGCAAACTCTATTTTTATCTCCATTTTCCAGATGAAGAAACCGAAACAGAGACTGAACTACTGCTCACCGCCATCTGCTCTACCAGAAGCGCACAGCTGCCTTTTGCCACCAGGCCCGTGGTTCCCAACGCGGGCAAACTCAACCTGCAGCACTGGCTTCGCTGGGGCCGAGAGCTTCTGGGAAATGCTGACTCAGGGTCCTACCTCACCCACCAGCGCAAACATACAGGCGTGAGTTTTGAACAGAGGCTATTTCAACAAACGTGTTGGGGGATTCTTCTTCACCTTTGAGGACCTCTGAACTGGCTACACTTCCACTGCTCAGTGACTGCTCCGCTGCCTCCCTGTAAAGATTTTGTGCCTTCTCTCCTACTGCCACTCTGTCTCTTTTACACTTTTAACCTTCCCAGCTCCGCCTTGCACTTCACACCCTGGAGCAGCCCTGTTACCTGCACTCTGCACCTGTGGATTCAATAAGAGAAGCCTTGACCTTCCTGTAAGAGCCTGCAAGATCCTTGACTTGGATAAGACTCTAGCTGGCCCCGCGGCACCTGGAATAGTACCGCCTTAAACAGTCACTGCTTCAGCAGCCTTGTGCAGGGGGCACCTTGTAAGGCTGCCTTAAACAGCCTTACAGATGTACTTGGGGTTTCTTCGTGAAATGCATCTGTTGAGCTGTGTTGTATTTTAACTGAAGCGTAGTTCACAGGCTCAGCAAATGCTAATGGACTAAAAAAGGAAGGTTCAGCCAGGTGTTACTGTAAATAGGCACTGAATGGCACCAGCCATAAATCAGGCAGAGCAGACAAGCAAATCCCCCCAATATAATAAAGATTCTCAAGATTTACTCCCTGCATCTGGAACCAACGCTTCCGCCCAAGGTGTGTTGAGGTTTTTTTGTGTTTTATATGAAAAGTACTTAAAATTTATTTTGCTCACCATCTGCTTATGCCTACCCTGTGACAGTCAGTTTGGCCTGGCAGAGATTTGAAAGATGGCATTGCATACCAAAAGTCTGCAATATTAATTTCCCTAAAAATCTCACGCAAGCTGCCTTGGAGATAGGGTAACCATAGACCCATTTAGTGCTGACTACAAGATTGATGACTTGTCCTACACTGAATTCCTCCTATTAGCAGCCAGTGGGTCTGCTCCATCTGTCACTTCCCTGCAAGGAGAACGTGTGTTTAATTTCCCAGTAACTTCTAGCTTGGCTTTGTAAAGGGAGTGAGCCCACATACATTTGGTGACGACGCCTTCCAAGTGAATTATGTTTGGGTGATCAAACTGTCCCATAATGCTGGCCTCACTCAAGAAGTCTCTCCTCTGCTTGTCTGTATAACCAGCTTTCAGGGTCTTGATGGCCACACAGATCTCTCGCTTGCCAGGCACTTTGAGACGCCCACTGCAGACTTCACCGAATTCACCTTCAGGCAAGAAAAGGAATCTATAATAAGCCAGAAACTAAAGATTGAAGAGTTTCAGAACAGAATCAAAATTTACAAAAGGTCTTTGTTTTGCATATTTTACAGTACAAGTAAGAAACTCTCGTTACACAATATTTACATCTATACATGTATATAAGACATGCCTATACATACATACATTTATATAGTTTATATACATATATTTAAATCCACCAAGATAGCTGATTTATGAAGACAGATATTCAGAGACTTACCAACTCCAATGACTTTTTCAATCTTAATGCAAGATGCGTCAATTTCCTTAGCAAATTCTCGAACTGCCTGGTTAGGATCTTCATATGTAAAGGGATCCACATAAGTTCTGACACCTAAGAAATGAAGATGGGATAGACTGGGCCAATGCTTTTTCAGGAACCACTAATTAACAGAAGTAGTCCAGGTTTATCTAAAAAATTCTTGACAGGAAAATTTGGACCAGCTGTATGGTCTTAGACTGTGAAAAGGTTTACATTTTTGGTCAGGCTTTTATCAGTGGGTAAACAACGACTTGTCCGCTGCTGAAGAGGCCATAGCTCTACTGACTTGTGGGACTGCCTTCACATTTAAGGACAAGAGTTTAAAAACAACCCATCCTATGGAGGGAAAAGAAAGTCTATAAGGAAATGTTGAGTGTGTCTGCTGAATACCATTATTAAGTCTTGCCACCTAGCTACAGGAATGCGCCAGCTGCACCAAAACCTTTTGCAGGGTGTGAGATAAGGACATAGAAGATTCTAAAGCAATTTTTCCACCCTTGTCTTTAGTTACACTTTAAATCATTTGAATCACTTATCTGGTACCTCTGAAGTATATTACGTAGACAATTACGTAAAAAATAATGGCCATGTTATATTATGCAGACACTTCTGAACTGCAGAACAAGACATGCTCTGTACAGAAAATTATTTTAATATAGCATTTGATACCTTGATTCAAATGTTTCTCTTCATCTGCTTCTTGTTTGGCTTTACTGTATTTACTCCGTCTATTAAAAAAATTTTAAAGGAAAATTACTTTCAACAGAAATCTGTAGCAAAAGCCATAGACGAGTTCTTTGCTACCATACATATATCAAGCAGATACAGTGCAGACTTCACAGATGAGAAGACCAGTGCTCACAGAGGAGAAATAACAAGGTAAACACATTTCTCACCTGGATAGTAAGTCATGACCACAAGCCCAACCAGAGCCCAGAATCTCTCCTTTTAACCACAATTTTAAACATAAAACAAATAGTTTATAACATAATTTCAAATCCCTAGGGGAAATATCTTATGAAAGATAAAGTTATTGGCTACATTTTCCAAATTACGTATACAGATGTGTATATTCTATATGTACAGATTATAAATTAAAATAAGTTGTCATAGGTAACTGCATAAATTGAAAGGCAGTGATGTTCGATACACGATAATATAAGTCCTGTTGTTACAACTATCATAACCACTACCGCAAAAGCTCATGTATTAGGCTCTTAAAGTAATGTTTTTGAGCCGGGAGGGAGTGGCTCGTGCCTGTAATCTTAGCACTCAGGGGACTGAGACAGGAGGGTCATTGCGAGTTCGAGAGAAGCCTGGGCTACGAAGTTAGCTCAAGGCCAGCCTGAACTGCATAGTGAGACTCTATCTCAAAAAAGAAAAAGAAAAAAAAGTAATGTTTTTATTGATTTTGGCTGCTGCATATACATTTCTAAATTATTAATAAAAATTTGGATAGTAAATATTTGTTTTATACTGCATTGCATTCCTTAAGATTTTAGAGAAAACTAGCAAGCATGAAAATGGGAAGATTTTGTTTGCCTTGTCCAATTCTCTTCTGTGTCACAGATATATGGTCTCAGCATTTGCATTCTGCTCCTATATCCTATGGGAATAAATTCTGGTTTTGCCGTAACGCCTGGGGGATTAGAAAACCCTCAGTATCTACAATCTTGAATCAGGAATACAAATACGTGTATTAATTCTATGAGCTAGCAAATCAACTCAAGACTTGGAAATATAATTTTATTTTTTGGAGCTCTGAGAACTGATCCTAAGGCCTCGCACATGCTATGCTGTCACTGGGCTACACTTCCAGCACTTAAACAGATACAAATTTAGAATCAGAAGAATATTACCAAGGAGTTGAAAAATAAACTGTCTTGATACAGCTTTCTAATGTTTGAGAAGCCAAAACCAAATTAGTGAATAAAATGAGGTCACTGATGGCTGTCCAAATGCACCTAATGATCTCGTAGTCTCTTTTAGTTTCAAAGACAAGGTAAGTCAAGCCTCTCAGGGCGGAGGGAGCCAATGCTCTGCAGTGAAAAGCGAGTCCCCTGAGCCACTGTGTCTTGGCAGTGTGGTCCCATCACACAATCTCACATCCTCGTTCCTGAACTCTGAACAGGCAGGAAAGCAGGATGACCGTGCAAAAGAAAACAATGCGCAGCGACCGAGGAAGCCAGGCAGGAAGCAGCGAGGCAGCCCAACTTCAGGCATCTGTGCGAAGTTCCCCTCCCACATTCCTCTCCCAAGTGTCAGCAACATAGGAACCAACTCAGCAATCAGACCCTCCAAGCCTACAGATGTTCCTCTGTGTGGATAATTCCTTGGCAAATAATAATACCTTGCACTTTCACACTGCATTTAACTTTTCAAAGTGCTCTCATCACATGTATTATCTCCTTCTCTAACTGTTTGCAAAGCAGGAACCAGCTTAGCAAAACAGAGACCCCAGTTACTGTGCTTAACTACAAAGGGCGTATTTCAGTCCCAAATAATAGCCTGCGTTCCCCCTTGCATTTAAATTTTCAAAGGCCCCTTGGAGGGTCTATTATTTAATTGTATCTTTACAGGAAGCCTATGAGAGAAACCAGGTGGAAAGGCACCTATGCAGCTCCATTGTACAGATGAGGACACAGGGCGGGGGGGGGGCAGGTGAGTAACCCTTGTTCCCTCTCAGCAAGGGCAAAATTGATGGGTCCCCTACTGAAGCCTAGGACTGCACAGTCTCTGTCCTATTGGAGATACGGTCACCAGGTAAACGAGAAGGCTTCATTGTAAGTAACAGTACATTTGATACCAGTTCGCCACTTACGTTCAACTGCTCTTAAAGTCATTTGCTCCGTCAATAAAACTAAACAGGTTTAAATAACCTAAAATAACTTTATGGGGAAAAGTTACCCCCAATTTACTTCTTCCATTTTCCTGTTTTACAGGCATTCTAAGCATGATAGATCAGAGACTACTACATTTTGAAGACATCAAGAAAACATCACAAGGGACCAAGGACTCCCAAGGGCACAAAAGCATCCTCCCAGCCACAGGGATTATGCCTTATCAGAGCTCCTAAAGGCTTTATCTAAAATTACTCGTTTATCTTTCAAGTCACTTTTGATCTTGAGTACAGATTTGAAGTTCTTTCCTTTAAACAAATAAACAAATAAATAAACAAATAGAACAGGAGAGCTTTGGGAGCATCACGTACCCTTCAGCCCCTTCCTGTAGCATCCAGTACCAAACCCAGATCCTCAAGCATGCTAGTTAAAGTGCTCTATCACGCAGCCACACACCCCAGCTCAAGGTAGTCACTTTAAATTGTCAGTGAATGAGTAAAAGACCTGGTATTGACATTCAGCCCAGTGGCCTCCAGCTGCCCAGGAGGATGGCTTTCTGCTCTGCATCAAACATGTTCATTAAATGTGGTCAAAGCCAGAGGAAACACACAATAGCAAGGGTCATTAATTATAAAGCTGATCCTCCCAACCCTTCCTCATCCTTCCAAAGATAGAAAGAGGAATTAAATGAGCAGTGAAGGTGTATTTTTAAAGACACTTCCTTACTCGGGAGAGTTATTTGGAGGAAAGCGCCTTACAAGGGTACAGGGAATGTTGAAAAAGAAACATGGTATTACTGCTCAAAGGCAAATTGTAGCCTATTAGTTCTTTAATAATACCTTGAAAACAGAAATGCCTGCATTCCACTCTACCTTTGTCACCTGATGACCTTTCCTCCTGGGCTCAGAGTAGGACAATGTGGTTCATTATTGCCCCCCAAAAGAAGGCCTATTGAAGCTCATTCTTGGGCCAGCCAGTCTAGAGGAACCACCAAGATTACAGAAGAGCAAGCTCTAAATTGGCATGCCAGGCGGATCACCTGCATGACAGAACAAAAGCTTTGTTGAAGACTTTCTAATTAAGGAGAGGTGGACAAGCCGATTAAGAAGGGGAAGGAGTGGCGTGGCCTGTTAGTGAATGGTCCAGAAGGAAATACAGAACCTTTCAACAGCAGGAGTGAGGCAAAGGCCCGCTCTGCAGGTGAAGCTGGGAAAGGGTGAAGGGAGTCCACCCCGCAGTCAAAAGGACCCAGTCCTAAGTGTATTAACCAACACAGTTGAGGAACAGCGTGAGGTCTCCCAGCCGTGTCATTTCTGGCACCTTGACTATTCAATAAAACAAACAAAACAGAGAAGGGGAGCGTGACAGGGCCCCTGCCCAAGCCCTGCTTTTATCAAAGTACTAACTTCTCTGATCAAGTGGACAGATTTGATTGATGTGGTTCACTGTTCCAAAACTAATTAGCAAAAGGTAAGTAATTTATTCAGCTGAAGTGCAGATTAAAGAGGACAGAACAACGTAATAATAAGCGTGGCTCTAGGAGGGACCCTTTGCAGGGCTCTGGAGCATCACTCTCAAAGAGTCACAGACGCCATCCTTCTTTCTCCTCTCCCTTGAGCTGCAACTGTTCTCATGCCTAATGAGGCCTAAGAGTTCTTCACGAGCAACATTTTAAAATGGTGGCAACTGAACTTCCCGATTGCACGCAAGTTGTTTAGAAATGTTCTTGAGGTACCATCTGCCCCCTAACTGTGTGAATTTACACGACTTCATCAGGGCCAATTTAGGCTAAAATTTCAGAGTATTTGTTCTTACATGATCCTAATATTGCAGGAAAGATGATTAGGGGGAAAGGGAAGATAGATACAGGGTGAACAGAACTGTTTCAGCGTGATGCGAGCTGTGAACTCCAACGCAGACAAAACCGACTCGCAAGCTAACTTTACGTGCTGTGTTAGACTTGCACATTAATTCATGGATTACGAATCACCATGTATACGTGCTCATCAAAGCCATTTCACTTTTTCTCTTAGAAACAATTCATTTCTTTCTTATCAGTTAGGTAAAAGGGGTATTTTACAATACTACCGTAAGTGGAAATACCACCAGCAATCATTAAGTAAGTATAAAAGCAGCTTCCACAAAAAACCAAGCTGTCCTTAAAAACAAACAAACCAAAGCTAGGGGGACTCTTCTTGCACTGTAGTCATTTCTTAAAATTGTTTATCATGTCAGAGCAATAAAGTATTATGGGGAGAACAACTAGTCAAAATTAACCTGAATTAATAATAATATGGATACTTGGGGGGGTGTGGAAGTCATCAACGTAAAAAGAGGAAGAGAAGTTGTCGGAGAAATAAACCCAGATTCAATTGCTAGTGTGACTTCGTACTTGTATTTTATGATGTCACTGGTATCAGTCCTTCTAGGAGCATTTTTAAAAGCAGTGGAGAAAGAGGCTACACTGTGGAGATCACAGATATGCACACATGTACATAGGAAAGCGGTCCCTTGCTGTTAAGAGAATGTGTATGTGTGGCCTGGGATAAAAATTCTAGCAAGAACATCACAGTCACACCTGAAAAAAACCTATGTGGCCAGGACCACAGGGAGCTCTGGAAGGCTGGTCCCATCCAGAAAGGATAACTTGAATGATGAAGAAAGGCACAGATCAATGAGGTCTGCACAAAGTGTCAAATTAATCCACTCGATGTAATGTGGGTGGTAAAAAAAAAATACATTTAAATCAATGAACTTTTGTATAATCTCCCTTTAAATACATAAATTCAATTCTTCCATCTGAGATTTCTAAATGTTTACACATTTAAATTGCCCCACCCCCAAAAAAGTGAATCTTTAAAAAAAAAAAAACCTGGAAATTATTCTGACTTGCTTTAAGCTTAGGATTTTCAGGTTAAATGGAATACACTAAAATAAATAAAAGAGCTGCTATTTAAAAATTCCAACAAGATACTCAATGCCAGCCTGAAGCTGTTTCTCCTTAGGTAACAATTAGCAACAAACAAATTTTCTCTTTGTGGTCCTCAGAAGATGCAACACTTTGGTCACCATACGAATCCTTGCTACTTCTTGAATGTCACAAGCCAGCTGCAGTGTGGGACTCAGTTTAAGGGGATGCATATAAGGGACCGGTTGCTTGCATCCTTTCTGGCATCAACACTGTGTACCTCAAAGAAGCAAGAAGCAATCCTGCTGGTAAAGAATATGACTCAGATTTTACAGCCTTGGGTGTTGAATCTGCTGGCTGATGTCTGGCAGGATTATTTCAGGGTACCCTTTCCTACTTCTCATGTGTACTTTCACTAAAAGCCAGGCCAACTTTTGTCCACAGTACCTGTCTCTTCTCTGTTCTCTGTTCACCTGCTCATGTCCCACTCAAACATTTGTAGTGCCAGATAACAGAGCAGACAACCTACATGGGGCGAATTGCCTGAGTGTGCGTCGGCTGCTGTGAGGCTGTCAGCTACCTGGCTCCAGCCAGCCCTTCCCATGACAGCTTTATGGCTGGCACTAAAGAAGAATCAATATGAGGGCAAGGGGTTGACATTTCATTTTCTAAAAAGTGATCCATTGAGGACCAATCACCAAGCTGTGTTTATCAGCCTTGGGTAGTGACATTTTTTTTTAATGGGGGAGAAGGGACAGGAATCATCACTAGGTAACTCGACAGGCTCAATTCTCTAAGGAGAGAACTCATAATTGGAAACTCGATGCATCCTGCTATCAATCCTGCCTTATATAATAATGTGATCAATAAAAGCAGAAAGGGAATTAAGTCATCGGGCTTGAGGATGCTATTCTGTATAGCCTTGGCTTTTAATAATCTTGTCTCTCTGCACTATATTTTCATGTTTGGTTTTTTTTTTAAATTTCATCAATGCCAATGTTTTAAGCAGAACACCCAGAAGAAACTCACAGTGAGGTAACTTATTTCCACTTACTACAGTTTGACTGCTGTACTGAGGGCTACTTAAAATGAAAAATAGGAAAAACATAAATTTAAGGTGAGCTGGACTACAACTACAGAATGTTCCTAACCAATACCACAGAAATGATCAGGACACAGAATAAACTCTAGTCTGCTGCTGAGCGTCACAGGGCGCTGGGTTTCAGTTAATTTTTTGAGAGGTAGAGTTCATTAATAACTTCTTTCCTAGTTTTTGATCTTTTGATGTCTTTATTTTCTAAGAAAGATTGTTGGAATACATCATGAAAACTTCAACCACAGAAATATATACTAATAAAGTAGAAGCCCCTGTAATTTGTATATACCCCATCTTGTTCCCTGTTCCCCACAGTGAGATGGACATGCAGATATGCACTCGTGTACAGGTCCCACACGTTGTACGTGTGGCACATGGACATACAGAGTCAAATGGCAATCAACAAGAAAATGTTCATCTTGACTGACTGCCAAATTTTGACTTCTTGGAGATGGAACTCACTGCTCTAATCAGATACGCCTACGTATACAGTTTACACCAAAAGGAATGACAAATATAGATGTCATACGGAATCAGGCATTGCTCCACACTGTGTGATTATTAGAGTGAACAAATCAATCTCTATGTATGAGGAAATCCTGGAGAGTGAGGACGGGAGCAGGAGCTAGGAAAAAAGGATTAACAACTTAGGCCATCCAGTCAAACTAGGATGTGCAGGCCTCATCCTAATTACAATTTCATCAGAGTGAAGTAAAAGCATAGTGGCTTGGCCAGGAAGCGGGACCAGCCAGAAGCACTGCTGGGACACTGGTGAGATCATTAGCAGGAAGACACAGAACAGACCTGGCCTGAGAGAAGAACTACGTGACTATTTGTATTACTATGTCACTATTTGTATTACTTCCTTCATCTATACCATGAAAGAGTTTCTATTTAAAAAGATACATTTAACAAAAAAAGACTCATGTTTGAGAAACTGCTGGTAGCATATGGAGGTAAAGGCCCGTGAAGGGACAGATTCTCATACAAATGGGACAAAGAGTAGGAGCCTAGATTTGGAGTGCATATTGATAGCACACAATTGGATGATGTGAAAAGGTAGATGGACGCAATCAAGCCTTGCTATTTCTCCTTTTTAGATTATTTTTCAAGTATGAAGTAGCATTATATGTACTCATAGATTCATTTCCAAAGGCACTGTCATGCCCACCATGCGATCAGTGGATTGCCTCTGGGAATCCTGATGGCCTCTCCAACAAAAAGATAGAGAGCTTAGTACTTCTATCTTTGTTTTACTTGGCCAATCAATAATAGGTTGAAGCACCTAGTGTATGCTGTAGTATCTCTGGTGCTTATCAAAATTCTTCTGTCAATAACTCTTTGAGGCAGATAATGACCATCTGTATGTCACAGAGAAATGAAAACTCATAGCAGTTAAGTGACCCAGCTAGCAAATGGAAGAACCTAATACCCGGGACTTGTTTTACATGGCATGCCCTGCCTTGGGCGGTCAGTCCATACTTAACAGGGGTACACATATAACACCTTACAACTGAGAGGATTTAGAAATCACCTATTGCCTGGCCTTTGGCACAGCTGCCTGGAATTCGCTGGATCTTCCTGGGACTCTTGGCAGCCATGGCTGCCGCCCTGTTACAGCCACCAGCTCCAGTAGGGATATGGGAAGATCAAAGCGACAAAAGAGAGCTTGGCTGCAAATACTATGTTTATGATGCTAATCAAAAGCCTCTGACTTTGAATACACCAGACAGGAAGCTCCCTCATAAAGCTGGGAAGGTGGCTGGGGCAGAACCACGAGTGGCTTCAGTGCTTACCTTCTGCTGATGACAAAAGCTGCGATGAGAATGACCACGAGCACCACACTGCCTGAGACAGACACGAGGAGGACAGTGGAGTTCGCCCCATCTCCAATGATCCTGGAAGGCACTGGAAGGACAATCACAGAGTGGTTATTCAGGGTGGACAGCCTAAAAGGTAGAACTTCTGCCGGGGTCATGTTATTGTTACTCAACGTTCCAAAGCTCTCTGGAAAGCTCACCTATACCACTACCCACCTCTACACATTCGTGCAATAGCATTTCATAACACAGCCTTTATGAGACAAAGACCTTTCTGCAATTATATGATGAACCTTCAAACCAGAAGACTTATTAAATCCTATGATAAACATAATTTGCTGTCCTTTCTTATTTTCTATTTTATAACCATCTGTGATGGTTAAACTTAATGTCAACTTAACTGGATCTTAGGACTCATGACAAGCTGACTGGATCCTCGGGACACATATGCGTCTGTGGACTGGCTGAACGTGCTGTCAGGAGGTGAGGCCCAGTTGGAAGTGGGCCATCAGAGGGTCCACCTCCCACTGGCACTCAGCTTCCCAGCCCCAGTGAAATAAGTATCTTTGTTCCACCATGTCCTTCTGCGCTGAAGTCACTATCCTAGCACCAAAAACCATAGACTGACCCTCTGAAATACAGCCACATTAAACTTCTCCTTTAAGTTGCAGCAGTCAGCTACTGTGTCCAGCAATATGAAAGCTTACTAATGTGCCACCGTAACTCTTGCATAGCCATCAAATGTATTCCTTGGTGAGAGCAGCATTGGGAACTTCCATAAAGGATATTTGGTTTTAAATGCGATTCCTCTCCTCATAGTCTTTAAAAGCCTCCCTGTAATAAACTGCCCAACTGAAAGCCATTTCTTCCTTGTAGTTTTCCTGGATCATATAAAAAATGTCAGTCCCCTTCAGATTCAACTCCGCTTCCTCTTCTGATTTTTTTCTCATTTTTTTAGCTGAAAAACTTGTTAATCAAATTACATTCTATAACTGATGTTGAAAATTCTGCCCCTCTGTCTCCTCAGCAAGTAGGCTCAATTTAGCTGATTTTTTTAATTACAGAGGTGGACATATCTTGTGCAGCTGCTGATTGTTGGTTAGGCTCCTTTCCAAACTTTTGATTTGATCAAGCAGTGGTTCCAACTTACAATACAGGAAGACTTGATGTGTTTATTCCAAAGGGCTTAAAAAAACCTGATTTGACTTGATTTAAACAAATTCTGAGAAATAAGTAGAAGAAACAAAGCATTTTTGGTTTCTTCTTTAATCTTCTGTCAGAGAAAATGCCTTATCTTAATATAGGGTATCTATCTAACCCTCAATTAGTCAGTTTAGTAATCCCATTTTTCATGGTTTGTAGAATCAAGAGAAAAATTGGCAACATTTTTCATTCATATGAAAAGTGGATCAGATAGTATGAAAAATGTTCTCCAAATAGCACAAGGTTTTCTAAGTTAAACACTGCATATCTTATTTCATGCAACATTCATTACAACAAAATGCTTACCTAGCCAAAAATTATGTCCAACTTCTTAAATATCACTCTAGTAGTATTTATTCTGTGCTATAAAAAAACCCAGACTAGGGGGAACCTGGGTGGGCCCTATTACCTGTGTTGGTTGTGACCTCCAGGGGCTCACTGAAGTCTCCATAACCAGCTGCTGTCCGGGCTCGCACATGGAAAACGTAGGAAGTTAGGGGATTCAGACCCTTGATATCCGTGTTCCTGGCAGCTGTCCGAACTATACGATAGCTTCGTTCATTCTGATCCTAGGTTACGGGAAGGTAAAATTGGTGAAGGCTGCAAAATGAAGCCTCTGTTGGCTCTAAGCACAGTACCAAAAGAACCAGTGTAGAATGCTCAGAAGTTGAGAGTAAGCAGAGCTTGATTAGTTCTCTAAACCCTACATCCATGCTGGTGTTAGAAATACCGCTGTTACATCTTAGATATTGGAAGAAACGTGTAGTTCAGGTCTGGTTGTCCTTGGAAACCGCTATATGCAGATCTTTACTCATAATTTGTTGAAAAGAGCATTAAATGATGGCTGATGTCTTTTCTAGCTGCACACCCAGCCATTTAAAAGAAATAACTGTGAGACAGCCCCTGTCTTCTTCTATTTTCTGTCTAGAAAATGCAAAAAATACTGTAGTCTGATTTCAGTTAAAACACCCAGTCCCCTTTCTGCCTTAATAAGGAAACCAACAAGTGATTATCTTTAAAAAGAAAGACAATTGTTCATTTTCTAGGTAACCTTGAATAGCTCTCTTCAGAATTCTATCCTTTAAGAGACAAGTTATTTGTAAAAATAATGCCTTCTATAACTTTAAGAGGCTAAAGAATGTAATTTTCCTTCCCTGATTTTTTATTAAAAGTCATCAAAACCCACACCTCTATTCTAAATAGCAGTGATCTACTTAAACAGATCATTATTGCAGCTGCTATGAGTCACACTCCCTGATAGAAGGTTTATACATTAGGATTTCTTAGCTGTCTAGATTTCCATTACGTGTGTGTGTGTGTGTGTGTGTGTGTGTGTGTGTGTGTGCTCAGTATACATTTTTTTCCATTTTTCAAGATAACCAACTAAATCATAAATTTCATAATCAGATTTCATTGGTAAGCAAGAGGCTTTTGCTTGAGGGTCCTCTGGTAGCCCACACTTTAGAACTGGCCAACACCTGAACATGAGAAGGCCTGAAGGAGCTGGGCCCAGGGGCCCAGGCCTGTGTTCCTAGCACTCTGGGAGGCCAATGCAGGAAGATTTAAAATTTGACCCCAACCTGGGCATTGGTGAGATCTTGTCTCAAAAGTTAAGTTTTAAATAAAGAGCAAGGAATGTAGCTCAGTGCAAATGCCACGGGTTCAGTCCGTAGCCGCCCCAGCTATGCTCCACCCCAACATAAAGGGAAGGGAGGGAGGAAGGGAGGGAGGGAGGAAGGAAGGATGAGAGGGAGGGAGGGAGGGAGGGAGGGAAGGGAAAAGGGGGAAAGGGGGAAAGAGGGAGGGAAAAAGAAAAGGAAAGAAGGAAGGAAGGTTGGCTGCTTTTTCAAGTAATACCTTCTCGTAGTACTTGACTTCATACTCCAAGATTACCCCATTGGGCCGATCTGGTTCCAGCCAAGCCAGTGCCACGCTGTATCTTGTGACTTCTTTAGCTTGGACCAAAGCAATTGATGATGGTGCTATGGAGGAAAAAAAAAAGACCTTTCATTTCAGTAAAAAAAAAAAAAAGGTTTTGGTGGTGTGAGTCAATAATCTTATCTTAAGAAGAACCTCATGTACACCTGTTTTGCTCTTCTCTTAACCATTTCATTCCTCTCCAGTACAAAAGATACCCTTATCATTCTGTAAAAGATTTACATGGATTGTCTTAATAGGACCATCTCAGAAGTAAAGGCTTAGGACGTTCACAGGCCTACCCTTATCCAAGGTTGTAGTATAGAAGATGCTGTTTGGACTTTGACCTTCCGCAAGTCATGAAAGCCTTTGGAAGACTTCCCTTGAAGCTCAGCAAGTTTCTTCTCATCTACCTCCAAGAACTTTAAGTGTCATCTTCTTGATATTTAATTTTACACTAGCAAGAGAATCTGCAACTCTTCCCAAGTACTGAAGAGAATGCCAGAAGGCAAACGATTTACATACTTCCCAATATAAATAAAAGTACTGCTTTATTACATTGAGAGTTTTAAGTTTAAACACAGCCATGCAAAAAAAGCACTAATGGTCTCCCTGCACATAAATGGTATTTTGCAACTATTTTATGAGCACTGAAATATGACTTTTGCCTGCTGAGTAATAAACCTTCCTTTTTCAACTGAAAAACACACGAAAGCAGACATGTCACTGGGAGTGGGAAGGAAGGCCATCTCGGAGATTTGTAAAAGCAGGTTGCTCTGTGTTTCCTTCTTCTCTGTGGTAGGCAGTTGTGGTTCATATATGGATGTCTCCCCAAAGCCTCATGCACTCATAGGTGCATGATTCTAGTAGACCATGAGTGTACCATATACCCATCAGTGGATTAGCCCGTGGATGAGTTTATAGGTAAATATGATGTTGGGAGGTGAAGCCTGGTTGGAGGAGGTGGGTCACCGTGAGTGTGGCCTGGAGGGGTCTGTTGCCTTCCCTCCTCCCTTGATATCCCGTTCTCTTTTTCTGGCCGGGCCATGGACTGTTTCTCCTCTTCAGTGTCTTTCCAACATGCTTCCCTACTTTGGAGCAGCTCACTATGCATTGAAACGTCTACAGATTGGGAGCAAAAGTACATCTTTCTCCCTTTAAATTGTGGGTGTCAGGATTGTCCCAGCCAAACATGGTCACATCGCTAGTCATCAGTTAACAAGCTCTGCTGTCACCGCTGATGGCTGTGCCCAGTGTGCAGTCTCCAGGGAAAGGAGGGCGCACTCATGAATTGCTTCATTTTATCGAACAAAACTAACCTAGAACCTCAGAGATTAGGCAGACAGTGAAAATAAACAAAAACAAAAAGTTTGAGAGGAGCAACAAACTAATGTTGGGTCATTTTCATGCTTTTGCCCAATGGATACACAACTGCTAACCCATAATGAAGAGGGAAGAGTAAGAAAAAGCAAAATAAATTGCCACTGGCGATGGAATAGGAAAATCTATTTGGCACATATTCTTGTGGCAGGATACTCCACTGGCTAAATTACAGTCACCAGTCACCGAGCCCAAAGGGGGAGAAGCCAATCCAGAAGAGACTGTCTCCTGGAGGGGTATTTGACAGCCTGGCATCTCTGCTAGGGATGATTTTGGATGGTAAAACACACACACACTCTCTCTCTCTCTCTTTCTCTCTCTCTCTCTCTCTCTCTCTCTCTCTCTCAATTTTCTAACCCTGTCTCTCAGTCCCAAAGCTATTCCAGATTGGACCATAGGCATAAATACAAGGGAAAGATCCAGTGTATACACACGTTCTCCATCAAAGGCAACTCCAAGATTAGTTAATACTAAGCGTGGTGAACAAAGCTGTGTGGAGGAGCCATATGGAAGCCACTGTCAACATCTGAGGGAAACAGAAAATGGAATGTGCTCATTAGGTGTATTAAGGTCCCTCCCTCCAACACACCACACACACACACACACATACACTCTCTCTCTCTCTCTCCCTCTCTCTCTCACTCTCTCTACTGGTTGACACAGAGCCATTGTCCTGCAAACTTCAAGGAGCAACTTTCTTAAATAGAAAGTAGAAAGGAGGCTGTGAAGGCTGCCTGACTGTGAAAAGCCATTTCACTCCAGGTAATAAATATATTGCCTAAGAGAACACTATAGCATACACTCCATAAAGAAAGGCTCTTTAAACCCTGATGCTCAGGATTGGGAAATGAAATAGAAAAGTGAAGCTGTTAGAAAGAAAGCAGGAGGGAGGAAAATCATAAAACTGTAAAATGAACTTTCTCTCACAAATGCTCTGGGTTAGATTCTGATCACTGGCATATTCCTTGGGAAAGAACTGCCTACCTGCCCTTGGAGGGCACTGATGAACTGAGAGTTTTTCTCTGGTTGGATTATCACTAAACTGTTGCATGTGGGAAATGAATCCAATTTCTATTCTAGAAGTTTAAGCAGCAGTGTGCTGGTGGCCATTCAAAGGGAATATGAGCTCAGCCAAAGTACTCAAAAATCTCTAACAGAGAGTCAGCAATATAATACAATCATGTTAGCTAATAGAATATTTCTAATTCAGCCCTACTTGGAAAATTGATGTGTGCACAAAAGTGAAAATGAATGAACAGAGTGTACCTTGACTCAGGTGTCATAAAATGCAGGAAAATGAAAGACTAATGAAAAATACAAGTGAGAAGCAAGAAAGACTGAATGAAAGTAGGTTAGGATGGGGGACGGGCAGAAATTTGCTGAGTTCGCGTTTATCTTCAGTACCAACTACACAGATGCCACCAGGAGGAAGTAGGATAACTAGCTCTAGTTTTCACAAAGTGTTACATCATGTGGCTATTAAATCTGAATGCTTTAAGCAGATGTTCTTCAGAAGACACATAAGGACACAGTGACAAAAGCAATCCATAGCCAAGGGAAGTTGGGAAACACACCTAACACATGCAACTGCACTGTGGGACAATAGCGCGGCCGCTTCTCTCCCTCCGTATTTTCTATGAAGAACACAAGCGAGAGGAGAGCTGAGTTTTGCCACACTGCCACTTCGGAAAGCGGCAACCTGGATGTCTTCAACATCAGAAGCCACAGAGGGCTCTTCCCTGGCCTTTTCCTACTGTTCGCAATACAGCTGCCAACAGCTCTACATCTGGAAGCCATCACCCTGCCCATGTGCCTGCCTGGAGTTCATTTTCCTAGATGAGGCATTTGGGAATGGAATTTCCCACCCTAGTGGTTCCCATGCCTGGGTCTTCTCCTGCCACCCATTTGCGGCCACATCCCTCTGCAACTTATATTATGATTAAAGTCATATTTTTGCTAAGTAGACACACTATTTTTAACTTACCTCTGGAGAGAAACATCCCACTTACTGGCATAAATTAAGCCCTATTATCACTTCCAATTAGTGGCAGGTTACCATAACAATGAATACAATAAGTAAATGAAAAAATGTTACCCATGTTTGCTGGACATCTTGCCCTGCAAGCTTTGTTAATAGGAGGTATAAACCCGTGTTAGAAATGCAGGAACTATATCTAGGCACTGTCTTGAGATTTGTGCACTTGAGTTCTCGGAATTACTGAAAGAATTAAAAGGGAGGTAAATTTCACACAACATGCTTCAGTATCATGAAGCATGACTGACTCTCCCCTAAAATCATCTCAGATACCACTGTTGCAATGTCTCCCTACGTTGGTAAACAATGATCAGTGGTCCATCATGTAGAAATACTTTTGATCCTGAATCCCAACATCCCCAGGTTCTACCTTTTGGTAACAGAATTACCTGAAAAGATAATCAAATAAGTAACAGATCAAATACCCCTCTCCCGTATATGATCAGCTGATAAGTCAATGCTTTAGTTCAACGGAAGGCTTCCAGTTATAGTGGGAATTTTGGTTAACATAAAACGATCAAGAAGCAAAAAGGTTCTCAGTGGCCTCTCAGTTCTAATTCACAGTCTCAAATCTTGCAGAGACAAGACTTTCTCGGTGCTGACTCATCCACTGAGCACACCTAGTGACAAGGCAAAGATGGGGAATGGCTTACAGAGGGCTGAGCAGAGTACAGACCTTTGTATTAAAGTAAGTAACATCTTGTAAAGAACAACAGGCTAAAGAAGCCTCTCCTTAAAAGAAGAAAAGGTGAAGACATGCTACACTGAACATACTTTCTAATGTCAACTGGAGGACTCATTTTTCTAGAATTTAAGAGGACAGTGACTGATAACAGCACCCTGTTCCTCTTCAAGTTCTGTCATGGCAGTGTGGAGGAGTGTGAGGGTTCTTTGTCATCGCGGCCTAGCTACAGATACACATTACACTTGCTGAAGAAGCAGAGGTGAGGCCAGGAGGAAGCTGGGGGCTGACGTCCCTATCCTCACTGAAAAGGATGCATCATAGGTTGAACAGCATTCCTGTCTGCCCACAGACTTCCTTCATAAAAGAGATGGTTGTTTCAAGGAAAGTGGTATTGTCTCTGGACAAAAGCAAGCATTGTCTTCTGGTTAGAACTTAGACATTGCACATAGCAAGCAGGGCTGGTCATGCCAGTTGATAGTAGTTAGAGAAAGATGATGAGTGTACAAGTCACACAGGCAAGAACAATGAAAGAGTGGTTTTTAAAGAAAGATTTATGATTTAATTCAGCCAACTCTGTAATTTTCACACTCTGGCAGTAGAATTTCCAGTGACCAGTGAACATCAGTTTTTCTGCTTTGTGGTGCTGTTCCTGAGACCACCAGATTCTCTTATTCTCCATAGGATTGCAGTAGTTTATAATCTAAAATACATCCTTCCTTTTCCTTTTTACTTAAACATCATGCTGACATATTCATTCAGTCATTCAATACATATTGCTAAAAGCCTTTGGGAAACTTACAGTCTGTGAAGTAGAGCAAAAAAAAGACAACTTATGCCCATAAAATGTCAAGCATTGGTTGGCTGCAGCAAGGTAGCGTCCAGGGAGCTGAAGCTGGAGTAAAGAAGCAGAAGGCCTTAGAGTAAGGGTGGTGAAGTAGCCAAGATGTGCAGGCATGGCCAGGTGGGTGAAGGGGGAAAGATGGACAAGATCTGATCGGAATTTTCAGGACCTGCTTCTGTGTGGGTGGTGGGCCCCTCCAGGATGCAGGAAATGAAGAAAAGATGAAAAAACCATCTGGTCCTCCTGCCTTCACCAATCTAGTGGAAAGCCCAGCAGATTTAACAGTATTTTAGACAAAATTGTAGGTTTGATATTTGCTCACTGTCATGTTGAACAAATTACTCAAACTATCTTTCCTCTGTTTCCCAGTTCATGAACGATCTGCCTCCCAGACACAAGCTTACGAGCTACTAAAATGCACATCCTTAAGGAGAGGATTTTACTTTGTTTACCTCTACATCTTCGGCATTTAGGATATAAAGCCTATAGTGGGTGGTCAATGAACTTGAATAAATAAAAGTGAACTAAATGTTAAATTGATCTTTTAAAAATCCATAGAGAGTGGTACATTTTCTAAATATAAAGCACTAGTGCTAAGATAACTCTCCATCTACACCTGTTTTAGATGACCTTTTGTGGGTTTGCTTTTGCTATTTAGGTTAACCAAGACATTGACAACTGGAGGTGAGGCGGATGACAATCCTAATTATAAATGGGGTCTCTGTTTCAAGAGTATATGTGACATTTATGAACATTTTTCAAACACACAGACTGTAAAATGTCATTCAAATGTAAGTTAACATTAAAACTAGGCTTCAATGCACCTGTTCAAGACAGCATTTTGAGGTACTGCTCTTTACGTTTGACGAAGGTGTTGACAATTCACTCAGTGTTTCTCCTCTGTATCTGTAGGGCATATGCAAATCGTTCTCCTGACTTCCTAATTACAAAGGTGCAGTGCTGTCATGATTTCCAAGCCCTAATCCCAAATTCAGAAAGGGCCCTAGGCATCTCCCTTCTTTTATAATACTGGAGTTACCCTCTGAAGATCCACCAGTTGTAAATACAATCCGATGTTACCTAGTGATGCCTTGTTACCTCATGATGCCTGCTTACCATCCACGCCCTTGAGCACCTCGGGAGAAGGACATGTGGAAGCAGAAGAGGAATACACAGCCCTGCAAAGTCAACATAGCGGCAATGCAATGCAATATTTGGAACAGATTTTCCTTCCACATCCTCACAGAAACTGTAATAAAATCTTTAATTTTTAAAGGTAGAGGACAAAAATTAGAAGGGAAGAGAAGGGAAAATTTACCAACGGTTTTTGGAATTTGAAAGATTTGAGCCTTCTACTAGGAGGCCAAAATGAATCTCACCCCCAAACAACTTTTGTATTCAAAATTCCAAATGTCCCTGAGAAAATGAGACTGCTTTTGAAATAGAATCCTCATGTGCTCTGCACCCGTGATTACCTTTGGTTTGAGAGCAGAGAACAATGCATTCAGAATGTATGTGTGGGTTTATCTGCATATGTGTTTTAGATAAACAGAAACTGCACAGGTGAGGGGGCTCTCTCCTGACATTAGCAGTGTGGCATTTCACAAGAAAAAAATTACAGGAGATGTTTTGATGTCAAACAGAGGTGGCTTCCTTTAAGAAAATGGCAAATTTAACTTTCTTTGGTTCAAAGCTCAGCAGTTCTCCTTGCTCCCCACTGATGCGAATGCTGCAATTTTCTTTTATTCACTTCCTCAATGACTTGCCATTAAACACCTACAAGTCATTTTACTGCGGCAGTTTGGTACTTGTGACACCCAAATGCGAGGGAGAAAAGAAGAGACCCGGAGAAAGGAGTGGGGGGAAGGACCATTCAGTACGGCAACCACTGAATTAAGGACTGGGGGGAAAGGAAAACAGCTGAAACAGAAGGACTGCACTTCATTACTGGCTCAAATTAGGGTGGGATGATGGGGGAGGTGAGGCAGGAAATAAACAGAAGCAATGAAAGGTCTCCAGCCTGTGGGCAAAGGAGAATGAAAACAGCCCGGATGAAAGCTAAGAAGCCTGGATTCCCGGATGTTGGCCGCACACAATGGCCAGGGCGCAGAGCGAAGATGATTCCCTCAGCGGGGCATGGTTAGCCTGCTCCCTTCCCAGGATCAGAATTTAAACAGATCATGTATACTCAAGGGGTCTTACCCCTTGAGCGTCTGATAGAAGAAATAAATCCACACTTTTACCTATCTCTACTTAATGAAAATAGCATATTTAAATTTAATTATTCAGAGCTTAAGGTGTTTTGTGTTCCCTCTTTCTTTCTCAATTCAGTACCACTGCTCTGATTTGCTCTTTATCAAAGGTTGGTGCATTTAAAATGCTGTCAAGCATCAAAATTAAATGCTTCAGAGCACTAATGATATCCTTGTGATTAAGGGTTTTGTGTCTCAGATGCTAAGGATTCTGGTGCTAATATTAATTGCTTTTTTCTATATCCCACCAAAGGGAGAGAATTTCTCTGTATAGGTCGCTCTACCTATGGCGCCATGTATCACAGAAGTCTTCATGTTGCCGCTGCTGTTTTAGGGCTGTCCTTACAGCATTTCACGGTACTCAGCAATCTATAAAGTGCTGTCGTGCAGACATGACTTGTTTACGGCACATTGAAGCAGCTGGAATAGCCACTGAATTATTTTTTAAGGTAGAATTATTAAAAACTCAACCCCCAGCTACTCTCCCAGGACCCATGGGCACTCTAAGAAATGAGTGCCTCGCCCTCCATCACTTAGCTGTTCATCCTTAAGCCACATGAGCACATTTACTTCTAGTCAAGAAGTAAAATTGCTTTTTAAATGAACAAGTAGTATAGAAAGAACTTGACTGTTTCTAAATTAATATGGAATTTTCTCCCTATTTGATTAAAAAAGGAACCAAATTCTCAAACAAACCCATTAGAAGATTCTAAATTAAATAACATTAATTTATATTAAAGATGGAAGTATTCACATTAATTGAGGTTATACTTTAAAAATGTAGAAGGAATGCATTTTCCCCATACAGTGATTTCCAAGCTCAATGCAGAGTCTATTTGAAACAAGTATTATAAAAGAAAGCATTGCCTGGTAACACACGGATACAAGTGACCCGCGCAACTGAGGGTTTCAAGAATCTGATTTTGAAACACTAATCTTGTATTAACTGAGTGACTCCAGAGTAAGATGTACAAACTCTTTCCTTCAGAGTTTTTCTTTTTGGCTTCATATGAAATCACATTGTTGTTTGACTTTTTTCCCCAGATAAATGAGATAGTGCAGTATTTCCTTTTGTCCAGAGATGAGCAACACATTTTCCCTCCAATAAATTCTTTACAGAGAGCTATCAATAAAACACTAACGAGTGGAATGCGATGTGCTTCTCCACTTTCCTATAAAGCGTTGTGTAGAGAAGTGTAAGGGGTTGGGGTGGAGCCTTTGGAAAACATCTATCCCAAGATGCAATCTCCCTTCTCTTACAGAGCTGTTTCTGGGATGCAGGCATCCAGCCCAGGCCACATTCCTAGACTCCCTTATGTCTAGGGTGGTTCACATAACGGGCTTTGCACAGTGGAATGTGGGCTGAAGCGATTACTTTCCTTAAAGACCTGACCCGTAATTAGCTCCCCCACGACTCTCTATTCGCTCTCACTGGGAATCTGCCCGCTGGGGGCGGATGCCTGCCTACGTCCATCTTGGGAGCCCCAGCCCCACTCTACCCCGGTCACCACCAGCTAGATGTGACTCCAGCAAGAAATAATTTTCTACTGTGGAACCCACTGGCTCACATTTGGGTTTATGGCAGGTACCCTTTCAGGTCAAGTGAGACCCTTTAGCAAGAAAACAGGTATTTTCATGAAAAGTGAAATCAAACAAAGTATGGGATACTGTGGCCCACAGATTGTCCTGGGAGTGCAAGCTGCCACAGTGGCCTCCAGTTTCTCTACAGTTGCTAGCCCTGCGTGATGCTCGGATACTCACACATTTGTGAGCACCTGGAGTGTGCCACCTGAGGTCAGCACCGCCAGCGGCAGAGGCCATGTAGCCTCGCAGGGACTCAATCACCACCACAGGTTTTCCAACAGTGAATGAATGCAGCAGAATCGCAAAATGCTGGACCAAAAGATTCAGCTGAGCTTGTGTTAATGTTCAATGGGAAAAGACGGTGGGGTTCTCCAAATGGCTCAGTTGAATTTTCTTCTCAGAAAAGATTTAGTTTAGTCTTCATTGCACAATTAACAGCTTAAGCAGTTGAAGGCTTAGGACATGAGAATCAGAGCTAAATAGAGAAGAGCAAACAGAATGCTATCAGCCTCCTCTGCGGGGCTCTGGCATGCACTTGCCACCTTCAGTCCTCCCTGCTCTTTGAAGTAGTTATAATTACTGCCCTACCCAGTTCAAATCTGGATACTTCAGTGTGGAGAAATTAAATAATTTGACCAAAGCTATAAAATGAGCTTTAAAACTCAAGTCCGCCTGACTCAAAATTCTGTGAACCTCCCCCGATGGCACGTGACCATAATAACCCACACTCTGAGCTAGCATTTATTAGGTAATTACAATGTACCAAGTATCATTCTAAATCTCTTGCATGAATTAATTCACATAAACCTCATAAAAGCTCTATGAGACGGGTACTATTATTATCCCAATTTATAGATGAGGAGAATAAGGTACAAAGAGTTTGAATAACTTGCCTTAAGTTACAGCTTCTAAGCAGTGAATTGGAAAACCTGGTCCCAGGGCCCACATTTTAAACCAATGATAGTAGAAAGCATCTAATGCCGGGTGTGGTGATGAACTCCTATAATCCTAGCACTTGGGAGATAGAAGCAGGAGGATCATCGTGAGCTCAAGACTAGCCTGAACTGCACAGCGATACCCTGTCTCCAAAAAAGACAAAAAAGAAAAAAAGAAAGCACATAGTTCCTACCCTCTTCACTGGTAAGAAAGTGGAGACTTGGGGGTTAATGGACTTGGATTTCCATTGCAACAACAGCAATGGGGTAAATCTTCCTGAGGTCTACCAAGTATCAGGTACTGTTATGGTTGATACATTGTGTCAACTTGGGGAGTCTAGAGGTTTGGCTGAGTGACTCAGCAGGAAACCAGGATGCTTTGTATACATCCTGAGCCTGTGGAAGAGGAGGGCATGGAGACTGTGTGAGAGCTACACGCCCCCTGGGTGGAGGTAGGCTGTTTACAAGGTAAGGGAGAAAAAGAGGCCGCTTGCCTGCTATTCCTCCCTTTTGCTCTGTTTGTTTTTGCTGTGCTCTGTTGCCATGAATGTTTGCCCTCTGCCGTGTGCCACTCTGCCTCTGCGCCAGCCAAGTATGGACTGAAACCTCCACAAACTGTCAGTTACATAAACCTTTCCTTCCTTAACTTTGGGCGTTGGGTATTTTGTCTCAGCAATGAGAGAAAAGTAACCAAAACAGGTACATTTTTCCTTGCCAGAAATCCAGTGAAATTTAGACAAAATGTGCTATGAGAAAAGCCTTAAGCTTCTGGTGATGAGTCCCTGACATTTGAACTCACCCAAAAAAAGCTGAGATGGGAATTCAAAACAATATTAAATAAAACAATAGTATTTGAAGTTAAGGAAGTGAAAAGGGGTATAGGCCAAGGGTCTAGGAAGTTTACAAGGTTCTTTTCTGTTCTTTAGGCTGGGTGATGGTCATTTGGGTGTTTGCCTGGAGATAATTCAATGACTGTACATCAGAATCAGGCCCACTGTCTGCATGTGCATATATTTCACAAAAACTATTATAGAACAAATACTAACATTAACCAAGAGTAATAAAGCTAATGTATTACAATTATTATTAGAAAGACCTATTGACAATCTTTAGTGAACCGCTAGGTAAAAATCTAAAACTATCAGAAAAGGTCTAAGTTTTTGTAAATTAATTTAACTATTTAACCCTTATGCTTAACACCTGAGCCATACAGCAGTCACTGTTCTTTGTTGTGAAGAAAATGCATTAATAAATGCTTGTCTCACTTTTAAAATAGCTGAAAGCTCAAATCAGCATCACTGCATCCACAGTATTCGATTAGTTCTAGAAATGCAAGTCGGTGACAGCTCAACTCAAAACCTGCGCCCACGGCCACTGGAAGTACAGAGAATTATGTAGAAGCACCACCAAGTACCTCGGCCACAGTCAAGTGTGTCTTCTGTTTCGTCTGGGAGCTGCTTGTTTTACTTTCTACTTGCTTACTAAGAAATTTGTTGGCAGGTTCTGATAAGGATAGCCCAACCCTTGCCAAGAGAAACATGGCAGAATTCAGTGTGTGTATTTCCTGTTAAGTAAGAATGCCAGTTTGAGGAGAACAGGAAAACAAGCCTTTCTACCAGGAGGTAAACTTACAAGAATTTGCCTGAGCAAGACAATTGTCTTAAGATAAGGAAACCATAAAGCTAGCAACAACAAAACTACGTATCTGTCTTTTCTTTCTCTGTCCTTCTAAATGCTTCTCCTCCGCCGAATCTTTGTGCTGGGGCTAACCATACTGAAAAAGTATCCAGGATTTCAAATTCTTAAGAAACCTGGTCAAAGCTAAGCCTTCAGTCACCTATGGTCTCTGCCCCCCCACCCACTGCCCAAATTAATTTACATTATGTAAGGAAAGTATGTAAGGAAAGAGTTCTCCACAGAGCAAAAACACAGCCAAGAGAAAGGGAAGGGATTAACTGCTGTGAATCAAGGCTTCTGTTCCTTTGGCTGTCAGCTCCACTGGAGAGCTTCAGGCGTTCCAAATCTGGAAAATGAAAAGCTGCACTGTGGGCTTCAGGTTCCTTTGTTCCTCAGACAGCTGCTAATCGTCGTGCCGTGTTAGGAACCACTGAGACAATGCTGTAACATTTAGCTTTCTGACATCCAGAGCATCTCAATCAGTCCCCAATTAAACGTGTATTAATCACAAAGACTAAAAGCCCGGATGATAGATGGACCTGGTAAATCTCTGCCTTGCCTTTTACTTTCCACATGCAGATTTCTACATTACAAGCAGAAATTCTTAAAAGCCTGCTCCAGAAACTGACCAATAAAAAGCCTTGATCATGACTGTATATCAGATGCTTGATGATTTCCTACCTCTGAGAAACCTTTTGGAAAGAGGTAAGGCATGGATCGCTCTGCCAGAAGAGCTTGAGCATTTCAATAAATAGGTCCATGGAGCTGTTGCCATCTTAATTTTTTAAGTGTGATAACTAATTTATTCAGGGTGGTTGTCTCTTTGCCACTTGTATATGTAGAGTTATTAAAAACATACACTAAAGGATGAACCTAGGAAGCTTCAGGGGACAAAATCTTTCTTTTCTAGTACTCAGGATCAAATCCAGGGAACTTCACCACTGAAATATAAAGATTCCCAGATCTTTTGAAAAATTGTTTAATTTGAGTCAGTGTCACACCAAGTTGCCCAGAGTGGGCTTGAACTTACAATTTTTCTGCCTCTGCCTCCCTTTGTGCTCTGTGAAACAAAAAAAAAAATCTTAAAAATATTAATGGGGCCGGGAGTATAGCTCAGCAGCATAAGCACCTGCCTGGCAAGCGTGAGGTCATGATTTTGATTCCAAGTACCAAATAAATAAATAAATATATAATCTCAATGATCTCCTGTAATGAATTGTACTCAGGTCACAGCCTTTAGGGAGAGTCAATAAATGCTCTCTAATTCTAAATTCAGTAATAGAGGGGAACTTGTGTTGGCTGAAATCTGCTTAATTTGAATGCTTTGACATTTGTGCTGCTCAAACGGTCTCTATGTTGTTTTTTCGTGCTCATCTTCATTTCACAAAGGCATGAACACAGCCTTATTATATTCTCCATTAGGGAGAATCCTTTAGAGCTTTCACTGTGAATAAGTGACCTGGTAATCAACCCACAAGCAAATAAATAAATAAAAGTAATGATATTCGTGGAGATGTCTAATCACTATAATACAAAACAAAGACAAAAGCAGCGACACATGAAGATACCTGTGACCAGTACTGGCCACTCTAACTTATTGGAATTCTTTCAAAATTAAATTCTTGTTTCTTATTTCTCAAGCTAATGGAACCCGGGAGAGATAAATACAGTGTTTGCAAGGTGCCAGTTTGGTGCTAGCTCAATGAGCTGCATTTCTTGGCTTTCAGTAGAGCCTGAACATATCATAAACAACTCCTGCCCCATCAGTGTCTCAGTGATGGTCCTCTGTCTTCCAACTTGAAGGATGAGGAAGTCAATTAGTGTCAGTTATGATGTGAACACCTGTCGCCTAAGACCTGGAAGGAGCCCAGTTCCATTAACATAGTCACTCGCTGGCTGCCAAATGGTCAGGCTCTGGACCACTTTTGATGTAGTCCCAATTCAATGAGGTGACCTAAATACAGAAAGGCTCAGAGTCCCATTAGCCATCTTCCAAATCATCCAACACCACATCAGACATTCAGGTGGAACTTGGGACCATTTTCTTCTCATGGTCATTTTAAACAAAGGGTATTTGAGCTGCTCACAGAGTGCATGGTGCCCATTAGATCAGAGATAAAAGCTATTTGGAATTTTTTTACCAGTCATATACTTTTTAACTTGGCAACTATTTTTTTTTAGTAACCCATCTTTCTTTTTCTTGTTGCATTTGAAACACAGGCAAAAAAGAGATGAAAATATTTGACAAAATATATTACAACAGGAAATTATAGGCAACAGACTATTACTGATGGGGCCAGATCTTCAGAAGAAATATGACAGTAAAATTTTTGTGGCAAATTGATGTGTTCTATGCCACTTCGAAGTTTCCCAAGGCTAAATGTCACTCGTCTTATAGAACAATGGCTAAAAGCCAAGAAGTGAGGACCATGGGAAATAAAGTAGACCACTACAAGTGGAGAAGAAAGTGGAAGAATAGCCAAACAGGCTTTGTGGTGAAGTCCTGAAACTCCTCATCCTACTCCCAATTGACTTCCACTGTGTGACAGGGCAAATTCTGAACACAGGAAATCAAAGTACTTGTCCTAGTTTGGGGTTTTGGGAAGGGAACAATATAATACAGGACACATATTTTATAAGATTATTTATAATAGTCACTCAAAGAATCATATATAAGAGAGTGCAGGAAATCTGTCCGCACACTAAAGACCAAGGAATCCAGTGGAGGGCCTGGATCCCACAGCAATGTACTGCATGAGTTCAGCTGAATACCTAGAGCCATTAACAGTGCCTCCCATGAGTCCAACTGGAGGCCAAGAGCCCATGACAATGTCTCATGCAGGCCTGTTTCATGAATCTGTGCTGGGAAGGCCCAAATGTCAGTGGTAGAAGCTAGAAACTCTGTGCCAGCAGGATGAAGGATCTATGCCAGCAGGCTGAGGGATCTGCACTGGAGCCAGGAAGCAATGCTTCAAGAACCAGAGCTCACCACAAAAGTACCACAGCTATCCTCAGCAACAGTGAGGTCTCGAGCTCCTCCGATGATGAGGAAAGCAGAGTTCCCATCAGGAAGGCCAACACAGCAGGCTTCTCCAGGAGACTGAGCAGCGCACCATCTTCCCCTCCAGAGCCAGGGAGCAATGCTCAAAGTGAGGACCAGGGCTCCCTCAAAGTGAACCGCAGCCATTCCCAGCAACAACGAGGTCCCGAGCTCGTCAGAGGATGAAAACAGCCAAGTTCATCAGGAAAGCCAGCATGACAAGCTCCTCCAACAGAACCAACAGCTCCTTACAGCTTCTACCAGCACCCAACAGTCTCTCTCAGCTCCCAACAGCCACTCTTCTTCTTCTCCACTTCTGCCCTCTTATGGTGCTGGCGACATTTCCCAGGTGGGCCTCCCATACCCAGCACCATGCTTACTCAGTTCAGCTGGGTATTATAAGTTGACAACAGTACTCAAGGGACAAGATCCATGAACTACCAACCATTCTCTTCCAGGTGTATCCCTCTTTTCCGTCTGGTTTCTTGCTTGCTTGCCATGTCAATAAGGACAAAGAAGGGACTGGTAGCCAGACATGGTGGCCCAGGCTTATAATCCTAACACTTTGGGAAGCTGAGGCAAGAGGATCTGAAGTTCAAGTCCAGCCTGGTCAGCTGAGTGGGATCCTAGCAAATAGACACACACACACACACACACACACACACACACAAACACACACACACACACACACACACACACAGATAAGTAAAGAAGAAAGAAATAGAAACAGGGATTTTGGGGATTTGGGGTTAAACTGTAATTAGTACCCCTTGAGAAAGTTTCAGATACAAATGGTCACCACATGCTATGTTCTCTCAAAAAAAAATGGTCATGAAATGACATTATTGCAGTCCTCACATTTGAAATTTTACCTCTTTGACAATTCCCTTAAAAGTTATGATATATAGATCAGGAACAGGAGAATAATTTATGAGAAGAGACTTTAAGCTTGGGAATTGGCAACCACAGCAATATTTTTTTTTCTAATCTTAGGGTATCCGCCAGAAACTGAACTGTATGTGCCAAATAGTTTAAGCTCCTACAGGCATAAAAGATCAAGGCAGAAACAACTGAGCTATTAAATTTTTAAAAAGTTATTAAGGTCAATAGATGTCTTCAACTAGAACTGTGCTTAAGAATTCAAGATGACTTGTGTAGTCATAAAAAATAACCAAGAATCTATTAAGAAAACTATAAATGTTGTAGGATTTTTTTTTTATACTAAAGAGTCAGAGCATCTCACCGAAGAGTTTCTTTAAGCACAATTTGCTGAAGTGTGAAACTCAATGCACCTGGCTCCATTCTAGAGCTAATCCCCAAATATTGGAAAGACGTTATTAGAACAACATCTCACCTAGAAATAAGCCCACATGAGCAGAGATCCAGCATGCTAGGAGCAGCTATGTGAAAGATTTCTGTACATATTCTGAGATAGAGGATGAAGATGTAGAACAAAAGAAAAAAAAAAGCTATGCTAAGAATGGGTACAGTTAGGTATAACTTTGAAAAGCAAACAGTGTGACTAAATGGACTTCTCTTTGAAACAACAATAGGTTTTTATGTTAATGAAGTTCCCTTAAATGTACACCTGGTCTCTCAGAGGCTCATCTGAATTAGTTAATTTCTCCATATTGGTGTTCACAATGAGGGCTGTAAATACAACTTACTACTAAAATTTTCTGTCCATCATTTCTGCTTTTTTTGGGGGGAGGGGGGTACCAGGAATTGAATTCATGATCTCAAGCTTCCCAGGCAAGTGCTTTTGCCTCTGAGCTAGAGTCCTGGCCCAGCAATGTAGAATGTCTTTTGTTTTCTTTTTTGGGAGGGTGGGAGCTGGCACCAGGAATCAAACTCATGACCTTGCGCTTGCCAGGCAGGCGTTCTGCTGCTAAGCTATACCCCCAGCCTTCACTTCTGCTTATGAGAAGACACTCAAACTTCCTTAGTGCACAATTCTGCCACTGTTACTCTCCTTGCTTAAGGCAACAAGAACCCGTATTGCATCCGCAGTGGTGACCCTACCTCTGTTCAACTGGGGGAGAGAAGAGATGGTGCAAACTTCAAGAATTCCCAAGACTCCAAAAGCCTCCCTTTAGGAAATTTCCCCTAGCCATGTTCTTCTGGGAATCCTAGGGGACTTCAGTACCTGTCAGGGCTCTTTCAGCAACACTTAGGATCATCATTTTCAGTTAAAAAAAAAAAGAAAAACTTTACTTATCTTGGGAAGTACAGAGAATGCTTGATCACACATTCAGCGAGGTCCACATGCAAAAGCCCTGGCTTTTTGCTGTGTCCATCCTAAGCTTTCATAAAGAAATACGGATGAGGCTGTGTTCCCACCCACTTTCACAAGTATTATGCCCAAAATACACATTCATTAGGCCCAAAAAGAAAAAAAAATTAAGAGTTCATTCAGGAGGCAGATTTACATCTTGCAGTACCTTATCTAGACAAACACAAACTCTCCAGGGAGCCATTGTGAGCTGCCCTTTTCAACGTTTGTTCATTTGTTCGAATGGATGGATCTTACCCAAGCTTGCTACAAGCTGTGAGCCTGGTGGCAGCGGGTCCCTATTGAGCACTCACTATAATGTAAAAGCTGCATGCTTAAATCTTATTTATGTGCACCCCTCATAGGCAAAGGGTTCCCAGGTAAGAATTTTTAAAAGTCATTCATCTCATAGCTTTGGTAAATAATAATAGTAATAGTAATAAGAATAAAAGCAAGGATCAAACTGCCTGAGAAATTTGTGCTCAAAGAGTATATAGTTCAGAAGACATAAAACAAAAGGAGGCGGACCAGGTTTCCTCTTCTCTTCCCTCCCTTTCTTCCCCTCCTGGAAATGACAGCAAAACAAAACAATTTATTTCCAATCGGCACAGTTTTACCCATACAAATATTTTAGGGAGACTGCATTTCAGAAAGTGGCCCTTGCACTTTTTAAACACAAAAGAAGGCTCTGAGGACAACCGCGATTCTAGTCCTTAAGCTCAGGCTTACCACTGTATCAGAATAGGGCTAGAAGGGTTAATATTTTAATATGAGTAGCTTTTCGGCTGTGCCTCCTTGGCAGCCTTCTTAGACAGCAAAGCGTTAGCAACATTTCCCAGTGAAAGCCACGAGGTGCACTAGGTGAGTGAACGCACGGATGCCTGATGCTCGCTCTGCCTCTCTTTATCCGTTAGTGCAGCTGTGGAGATCTCTGAAATTCTTTCATTCTTTACTTCTGGCACAAGCAAAGTGGGTAGTGTGCTTGTGTACTAAGGGGCTCAAAAAAGGTGGACACCAGGGGAACGGCCTGTTCAGTATCTCAAAAAGAGATACTTTTAATACTGATGCATAGATCCACAGTTTGCTTATCTTAAAAGATTAAAATGTAAACCTTGACACAGTACTCACTAGTCTTTATCTGAAGACCAAATACAAGATGCACTATTGTATGCCCACCCCATGATTCCAAGGAAAGCTCTGTATATTTGGGTGACAGAGACAGGCATTTCAATTAGTCCTTGTAAATTTAAGATGTCGCAATGCAGGATGAGTCCTGCAGACTGGATTTTGGGTTTTCTTGTTTCTAAACTAAAAAATATAAAACAAATTATCAAAACAAAACAACTAAACAAAAGACAACTGTAGGGTGTTAATGGCAGTTTTGCTGGATCTTTTTATTGATGTTCCATTGCAGACCTGCTCTGGACTCTCCTCGGTCACCCTGAGGAGATAGTGGCTAATTCTGCCATGTGGAAGGATACCAAGATGATTGAGATGCCCACCTAAGTAAAACCTTTGCATTGTTTAATATTCATCTCATTCCTGTCTCTTGATGGCTTCTCCAGAGAGTGCACAACTTGGCAGTGGTGATTCTGTAACAAACTCAACACTGAGAAATGAAAAGAGAATCGGAATTAGACAGCCCTGTGAATGCCAATAAGTGGATTCCCCTTCTCACAAATGAACACGTGTGTGTGTATTTATGTGGGACCAAAGCAAACAGAGAGAGGAAAAGTAGTGTTCTCAGCCCTGAGGGTACAAATAAAACCTCCATACTCTTGGAGTGAAATATTTACATCTTTAAGAAAATGCAACTGAACTTATACACAGTTATTACCACGAGGCTCTATAGACTGACCACTTGTCTATGCTGCTCAGTGAACCTGAAGTTGGATAATTCAGCAGGTTCTTCGGGGAAGATGTTTGTGGTGCTCACCCTAAATAGAAAGCCTGACACTAAACATGGGAGAGTGTGCCTTTGGGTGTCTGCTGGTTTATCATATTTTTAAATTATGATCATAATTAGTAAGTATACTCATGAAGTACAGTGGTAGCAACAGTATTCTATGGAAGCAAAATTACTTTCAGGATAAGGTTAAAATCAAGAGATAGCTCTTTCATTTTTAGAAAAAGTTGTACTCTATGTTTTTAAAATGTACATTGCACAGACATTATGAACTATACCAGGAACTCATAGCTGGACCAGAGCTGTTATTGAGAAAACCACAGCCTGGCTCCTCTGAGGTCCATCGTGAGGTTGCTGGAGCTTGTAGTTATGCAGGCACAGAAAGGCCTCGCAACAGACTACCTGCATCCTAACAATTGCATACCAACGAGTGAAGATTCAGAAAGGATAGTTCAGCAAAACATCTCGATGGGATTGCTTTACATTGTTTGAGGGATTTTAAAATGTGTCTTCAGAAAGACTCTTCAATTTTATAGGTTTCACTGGTTGCATTGTTTGTTCTTTAAATTTCTTAGGGTAAAGAAAAATAGCATAATTTACTGGGGATCAAAGCAAACAGAAAATCATCGCAGCAAGAGGATAATATAAACAAGCAGGGCATATGATTATTTAAGGAGAAAATTGTCTGCCAGCATCTGAGTCCTAAAGTGTTAAGAACATAGACTTTAAAGAGAACCAGAACACCGCCATATCAGAGCATGTTTCCACATGATCTGTTCAAACTTGAGTGTCAATGGAAAAGGATTTGTGGTTGAGAAAGCAAAGGCATGTTTGAAATCCTAATTGCTTTCCTTAAAATTTTTAACATAACCCAAACAACTAACAAATAACGTGTCTTGCAAAATAAAAAGTGGCTTCAAACACGAGATTAACCAAGTGCTAATCCACCACATCCTTTGCCTGCAGCATAGTTCCCACAAACGACACCAGTGTTTCAACATCTTTTCAAACTTGTGATTGGCCCCCTGTCTTGAGTCAGAACTCTGAAGCACAGACCAGCTAACTCTTTTTGAAAAGGGCAAGATAGTTAACAATGTTGGTTCTCTGGGCCTTTCTTTCGGCTACAGCTACCCACTGGCCCTCTGTTGTGGGAAAGCCCTCTTAGTCAACAGTATCAACAAATGAGCCCACTTGGTTACAATTCAGCTTGACCTACAAATACCAATTTTGAATTTTATATAATATCTGAATGTCATAGTATATTTCTATCTTTTGATTATTTTCTTTAGGAAGAGAACTGTCCATGCCTCCACACAGTCATAGAGGAACAGGTTGGATTTGATCCTTGAGCCATTGTTTGCCAAATCTGTTCCAGGACACCAAAAAAATAAAAAGGTACATTTGTGCTTTGCAAATACCAACAAATCTTATTTTTCTTCGTTCCTTCTCAAGTTTATTTTTAAAAAACCTTGGTTCTGATCCTATCTCATTTGAGTTTATGGACCGGTATGTGTTCTCCGCTCTTCCTCTTAATCAGGAAGTATACTTCCAGTCTACCTCAGCGCTGCACCTGAAAATAGGCCAAATCACTCCATCTCATGACCTTGTTCTTCAACGCCCTTCACATCAGGCCAAACTGGGCCTCCTAATATCTTCTCTTTCTTCTGATTCCCTCCTACTCAGGCGTAATTATACACTTCCCTTGTCTGACACCTGCCTTTCAACCTGGTCAGGACAGAACTTCGCTCGCTGATGCCAAGGATGTTCACAGGGGCCCTTTCTAAGGCTCTAGAAATTTATGTTTATAGTTTTTCAACCACAACCACACAAAAATTATGTATGCTTCAGACCTCATAAAACCTGACTCCACCCTGCCAATAGCACATTACCTAACTCCATTGCTTTACGGTTTCTCCCTTTCTCCCAGCATTTCCTTGATGCTTTCCTCTTACTGTCTTGAAGACAGGTAGCAATTATACCCAGTGGGGATGAGAATTCCCACTGTTCCCCATTATCCCACTCAAATAACATAATATGTCTAATTAAAAGATGGCAGAGAAAGAGAATGGGAACTTACCAGTTGAGTAATGAAAGGCAGTGCGCCTCTTGTGCTTAGTTATTTTCTCTTCTCTGTTCATTATTTTGCTTTCATTAGATTTATCACTATTTGACAAAACTGGTTTGTTTGAACTGTAAATACATGTGTTCATCAACAAACAGATACTGAATATCTCCTACTACATGCTGTACCGTGGCATGAGGTGCAAGTGTAATGCGACACTTTATTACTGATGTGGGGTTTTTTTCTTGTACTTTTCTTAATTGTCCAATCCTAGAACAATGCTGGTCTAACAGGCAGCACCAGTTCCTCTGATGGCAGAGCAACTGGAAAGGACTCAGGAGAGGACCAAGAGGGCTCTTTAGAACTGCCTGTCCTTCAGGAACAGGGCACTACGCTCTCAGTGAGAAGCAGGGCAAACAATCAAACATAGAGGCTACCCTGTACGGGAGCCACAGCCAAACCAGAAAAGTACCAGTTGTCCACAAAGTGCTTAAAGGGCACACAGTCTTCATGTCACTAGAAGAGAGTTACGCAGTATTGCACAAGGGACATTTTGGACCAGAGAACTCTTTGTTTTGGAGGCCTGTGTCCACTATAGGATCTTTGGCAGCATCCCTGGGTTCTACTTACTACATGTAGCAGCATCAGAACTGTCTCTAGACACTGCCTAAAACATAGAATTCCTCGAGACATTGCTAAATGCTGTGGGGATTGGATGCAGAAATCACTCCTGACTGAGAGCCACTGTCCCAGCGGTTCAGCTATCTTAGGATTTTTCCATCCAAAATAATTACCTTGGGAAGTTGGTGGAATAGAAGGATTGAAGGGACACATAGTTCGGATGAATCCTGGTAATGCTGCTGGAGCATTTTTGAACATTTTTTCACTCTTCAAATTGCCTTTTCATGTCCCTTTTTGGTCATTACTCTCCAGTTCCATGAGCTCCATGCTCCCAGCTGTGGTTGTATGTGTGCACTCATAGAATTTTAGAATTGCCAAGATCTTAGCGATGAGCGTGGTTTCAATACTTAAATGATCAAACACTTGAACTTTTCCAAACTCAGTGTTACAAATCTCATGTGACAGTTCCCATCTGCAATGTCTGCAGAAGCTTCACATCTTCACAGGTTCTGTTTTTGGCAGGTGCCACTAATGAATGCCAAACTAGAAGCACTGCTAGAAGGTGGACCAGCTGGAAGAGGCAGAGCAGACCCGAGAGGGTGCAGCTCCCTTCCCAGCTCCTCTCCTCGCTGTTTCTTGGTCGCCCTAATGTGAGCAGCCTTCGGCCACCAGACTCATGCCGTCCCAGAGCCAGCCGGCCATGGGCTGGAAACAGGAACCAAAACGACCCTCTCCTCCTTTCAGCTGCAGGTGTCAGGCATTGCATCTCCAGAAGAGGAAAGTGACTAAGACAGTTTGTCATGAGGACACTGTAGCTGCACCAGAGAGAGATGACCAGATCTCTCCCATTAGAAAGTATCTAGCACGGTGTCACAGACAAATGAAAATCCAAAATGGATACTGCCCGAGGGCGCAATTTGGGGTTAGTAGAGACCATTACTCATAGGAGTGGGTTCATAATGACTGAAAACAAGCACTTTTGGGGTATGATCTGGCCTCAGAGCTGAAGACCAAGCCTGGGGCGGTTGAGCGATGTGTGGTGAAAACAACTCAGTGATATTGAGGCTGGCTGCTGTCACAGCATTTTTGGGGAGAAAAATATGCACAGTTCTGTTGCTTGGCTAGAAAAAACTTGTTTCATTTACACAGGATTTCTTTCTTGGAGGAACACATCCTGTACTCATTTGCCTGAGATGGTCCACTTAAGGAGAAGTAAACAGAAGCAAAGCCATCCAGAAAACAATTCACCCAGCCACTTGCTTATCCATTTTTCATAAACATCAAGACTATCTCCTCCGAAACAAAAGACAGAAAAATTGCTACAGAGGAACACAGAGGGGAAGCCAATTCTCATTTTGTTCCTTTTGCCTATAATGCAGGACAGCGACTGCGGGAAAAGCTTCTGTCTGTCTCAAGGTTCCTTGTGTTGTGACTTTAGCTGGCGAAACAGCCCCTCTTCCCTCTTCCCACCGCTCCATCACTGCCATGGGACTTGGCACGGGGGGGGGAGCATTCTCAGCAAAGAATTTGGCAGACTGCTACGAGGTGTAATCAAAATGCTATATGCTGTATGTTTACATTTTTTTCAAAATTATTACACTGGAAGACACATTGCCATTAGTCCTTAAAAATCCTCCCCCTTGCTTCAAACACACTTAACACACTATTCTTGCCACCTTCTGAAGCACTACTGAAAGTCCTCTCTTCTGTGTTTATGAGGCATGATCAAAAATATGGTGAAAGTTGCATTCAGTGGAAATGCAGGCTGATGAAAACATTACAGTTTACTCTCATTACTTTATTCACGAGATCTGGCACCATGCACCTTCTGAGTCTTCCCCAGAGTATAAAAAAGGAAATGTTTTGAATCAATTCAGGACATCAAGATAGCCGCAACAGCGCAACACTCAGCAGACGCTCAGAAGACTTCCAGAACTACTCAGGAAGTGGCAAGAATGACGGAAATGGTGAATTTGTTTGAAGTGTGTGTGGGGGGGGCAGCACATTTTTAATAGGATTCGTGTCAATATGTCTTTTACTGTAATACATTTTTTTAATTTCGAATATTCACTGCATTTTCCATCACACTTCTCACATCCTCAGCTTAGCCTACTTTGCTTGCTTATACCTGCTGACCCACAGGGAGTGTCCAGCCCACCACATCAGCAGGGCAGGTTTGTCCTTGCAAGGACTCTGTTGCCAGCTAGCTGGGTCAGAAGTGTCACTCAAAGAAGGCTTTTTGGGGCCACAGGTACAAAACTCACAACCCTCAATCAACTTATCAGGAATAGGGGCTGGGGATATAGCTCAGTGGAATAAGCGCTTGCCTAGCAAGCGCAGGGTCCTGAGTTCGATCCCCAGTACCGCAAAAAGAAAAAAAAAAGAAAATCAACTTATCAGGAATAAAGCTGACAGATACCCTGATTTCCTTTGTCTTCTGTCCATGAGTGGGTATAGTGCCCAGGAGGGGAGAGAAGGGTGTGCTATTGGCTCCTTAAGAAAGATCTGACTAAGAACAGTTTCCACAGCCAAGAATACAAGTCTATTCACTTCAACTTCTGCCACTAAATGACCAAAGCACTGTGAAACTTAAATCTCCTCTGTACAGATTATCCATAAAATTTGGTCTCATGAATAGGAGAATGCCAAATTAAATACAATGAATTAACTTGTAATTTTGAAGGAAAGCAACTCTCTGCTTTCTGTAGGAGGGTTCCCCTTGGTTTGTGGTATCAGCTCTCATGTTAGCTGGAGTCTCTTCACCTTCAGAGGTAGGACTCAACTATTAAAGTCTTCATGGTGGTGACCAGAGGAGGAATTGTACTCGGAGGATTTGTGTGTATGCATTTGTATTTTAACATGCTGTGGATGAGAGAGAAATTCCTGAGCACAGAGCAAAGGTAGAGAGCCATGGAACTCTGTGCCCTCCAGGTGCTAATTGCTAGCATTCATTAATTCTATGTATTCCTTATCAAATGAGACATCATTGCCTATAGAGGTCCTTAAGGAATTTAATTTAATGGAATGATAGGAACAACTGCAATTAGAACGTAATTGTGTTTATGTAAATACGCTTAGGGGAGCCTTGATAGAGTTTATGGTTGCTACGTTCACCCAGAATTTTTGCCTACATTATTAATTTGTACTATTATGAAGAAAGGGTTTGTTAATCAAAGATAAACTATCCCAATGATTTTGAATTAGTGAACTTCAAATTATGGTAGGATAATGAAGCAGTGCTGCGCACATATGCAATTCTCTATTAAGTGAGAAGCTTTCTGTCTGGCCACACAGGAAATCTACTTATTGAAAGATTTATTTTTAATTTTGAACAGCTTCCCAGTGAAAATTAAAATAAGGAGTTGGAATTGTGTTCTAATCAGTAAACCTCCCACAGACTAGCACTCCATGGTGACAGGAAAAAAAACATTTTGTCAAAGGAATTACCTGTCCACTTTTCTGCTAGATCTAAAAACAGATACATTTTAACAAAATCTTTGACTGCTTTTTCTATCTTTTTTCACTTCTTTCTCTTCTCTAGGAAAGTTTTTGCATATCTTCTTTTAGAGGATGTATAGCATACCTTTACTGTGCTGTTTGGACCTGTCTGCCTCATACAAGTTGATATAATCCTTGGCTTGAGTCCCTAAGTAATAAGGAATCATGGAAGCCTCCACATATAATCTAGCAAATCCTATACTCAACCCATCTCACGAGGGCTTCCCTCTGTCAGACAGAATGATCAGATGTCACCTTGTATAGCAAAAACCTCAGCAGTTCCAATCCTCATTTTAATTGCACCAGAAGACAATGATCTGATATGTTTGAAGATAGCCAAAGATGTGTAAGGGGCTGAATGTAAGAATACTGACTGTGTTATAAACTACATGCTCCAGGGATGCACAAATTTTTCTGAACCACAACAGGTCCTTCTAACTTAGAAACGAGAAGCATGATTGCAAGGTCCTGGGGTGCGTGTGTTATGTGTGTGCATTGTCACCACCAAGCACTGATAAAATGCTGGTAACTGCAGAATGCTTCCAAGTCTATATTAAAGAAAAGAAGCCTACTAAATAAATCTTGTTTTTGTTGAAAAAAATGAAACCAATGATCCCTAACAGTGTTCACAACCTAAAAGTACAGAATTAAAAGACAAAACCCAAGGGACCTATTCACACTATACCTGCGAAACAACTAATTCATTTATGTAGCTGAAGATTCCTCAGTAAGAGGTGCTGTTCCAGCCTCTGTGCAGAATATTCAAGTCCTCACTTAAAATTTTTTTCTTTTACTACACAAAATTCAATAGAAAATGGAAAAACCATTGCTTTAGATAGGACTCTGGAATACTTTTCACTATAGGATCAAATAGTACAGATTATTGTCGTTAACTATGGAGCCCATTTGCTGAAACATTCGTTAAGCACGAAGTGTCATTCAAAGAAAGAGGATTGTTGGCAGCTTATAACCCTCTTCTTGTGGTGTCTGTCCCGAAGAGCATCACAGAGGATAAACCAGAGTGTGCTGTCACTTTCTCTGGCTGGTTGTCTGTCTGTCTGTCTCTCCCACTCTCTCTTCCTCTTTATCACTTTAGAAATAATGAGCCGGTAATGGCAAATACGTGATGTGAAAACTTTCTCAGGAAGTAAATAAAAATGAGAAGATCAGAAACCAGAGTCTCAAAAGCCAGGTTTTAAAACTATTCGACATTCAAGATTTTGTGCTGGTTCTGTGCTTACTTCAGCAGAAACTTCAAAAGTAGAAATGCTTTCTAGTCCTCTATATGACAGTGAAGGGTTAGGACAGGGAGTAGATCACCCATCCCCTCCCCCAAGGTCAGTGATAGATTCAACCATAGAAAAAACCAGAAAACTAGTGTTATAAGGGAAATTTCATTAATGACACTAATATTTTCATCATGATTCTAATAAAGGTCCCTGTGGATTATTTGTACCACGTTACATTCATGAACAAGATCAAGCTACAACTCCACGTACTTCTATGGGAAAATACAACAAATATCAGCTTAGCGCACTGCATTCATAAAAATCAATTTTACGAGCCTATGTAATCTGTAAATGCTGCGATGACCACCCATGCGCTCCGGGATTAACGTGAAGATACGAAGTCCAGCAGGGCGTGAGTGTGTGAGTGAGCTCACCAGAGTTTACCCTCTCCCAATCAGACAGGACACGCGATGTAGTCAGCATCCCCCCTCCAAAAAAAAGTACTTGTGAAATGAAAACTGTCCTTGTAAGCAGTATCTTTTACATTACAACAGTGTCTGCGTTTATGACTGGTTCCATTTCACCTGTAGAGCTTTAATGCCACTAGAGATCACCACAAACCTTTTCTATGCATAACATCGGATCATGAAATACAAAGGATTGGGTTCCTACCTGCTTGATTGGTTGTCACAGTGACAGATACTGATTGGTCTGGACTAGGGTTATACTTGGACACTCCATTCACGGCCCAGATTTCAAAGGTGTAGTTGGTGTGTGCGAGGAGGTCGGTGATGGAGACTTTGGTAGTTTTCAGGCCATTCTGCTGTGGGGTGTAGTGAACCCCGCTTCCACAGGGTCGGCACTTGCTAGGGTCGCCAGCTCCACACTTCTTGCAGACCACATTGTAGGAAATGTCCTGACGGCCACCTGTGCTCTGAGGACTGCTCCATTCCAAGTTCACTGAGGTCTCATTGACATTGGAAATCAAGTTGAGGGGAGCAGATGGTGGGCCTGGCAAGAGAAAAACAGATCACCACACCAAGAACTGAAACATCCCTCTGCAATCTCTCAGAGTTTGCATTATTCTCTGCAGCTCTCAGAAGCAAGATGGACCTACTTGGCAAAGAAAGCAAATAGCAAAGAAGGCAGCAAAGAAAAGATCTTTAGAAAGAACAATATAACAATATGATAGATGGCTGTAGACATCAGTGTTACTCTCACTCCCATACACACGAACCCAGCATCAACTTCCACCTAGAGATGTGAAGCAACTCCAAAGCAATAGGCTCCATACCCAGGCATTCTTCTCTATTGGCAGGGAAGTAGCATAATTTACCCAGTCTCTATCTTATCTTCTGAAAAACGGGTATACAAATATAATTCCATCTTGGAGTACTACTGTGGGACTCTGGCAAATGAATAGTTATAAACCTCTTTGGAAGACAAATTATGATTCCCAAAAACAACATGTCACCGATAGCAAATTTGTGGCTGATTCATAGTACGGTGCTGAGATTAAGACTGGGTGTTTGCTTGCTCAGTCCACTGATGGGACTGGCACAGCCCTAAAACAGCAGTCTGGATCTGATAAAAAGGGTAGAAAGAAGCTTGTTTCCTCATTTTGCTCTGATTGTTTTTGCTGTCTTCCACTGCCATAAATTTTTGCCCTTCTGCCATGTGCCGCCCTGCCTTGGAGCCAGCAGATTATGAACTGACATCTCTACAAACTGTGAGCTGAATAAATCTTTCCCCCTTTAACATTGAGTGTTGAGTATTTTGTCTCAGCAGTGAGAGAAAAGTAACTAAGACCACAAATTAGATGAACAGAGGTGGACAAACATGCCCCTGCAGCTCGACGTGGAGGTTGTGAGTTGTCTGTAGGTAGTCAGACAACTGCTGCAACACAGCTGGAGAGATGGCAAAGATACAACTGTTGAGATCTCAGAGGGAGGCAAGGGACTTTTCAGAAGACCAGACATCTCCTCCTGCCCTTCAGTGGATTGGGGCTGCAACAGACCATCTAAAAACACACCCATTCCTGCTGATGTCAAGAGTGTCTGAAATATGAATGATGGTGGTGATTATCATGAAACACAACAAATAATTGCTCATAGCATTGTGTTTGGTTTAAAAATAATAAAATAACACTGTAAACACTTTCATACAACAAGAACTTGTGCCCTAAATTGCTGCCAAGTGCAAGAATCAGTGTGGGAGAAAGAAGGAAGAGGTAATTTTGTTGGGTTAAGCCAGTTTCAAAGACACCTGTAACACACTAATGAAAGATATGCAGACATTGTGACAGTTGGCAAGCTCTTCGTTTCCCATTTTGCTCTTCCAGGTGAATAGCCAAAACAAACTTCAATGAAAATTTTGTAGTTTCTCAATCCCTATATCTACAATATTGCTAAAATATTTAGGAGGACTGCTCTGAGAACAACTGTACATATTCCTCAGGCAAAAGAAGTTAACTGGTGGCTTGTATGAACTTGATGCTTTACCTAGTCAACCACAATGCAGCGTCTGGTTCTAAAGTACTCACTGAGAAAGAACTGGAGAATAAGGGTTCAATTTAATATGTATCAATTACTTTGCAGTGATGAATGGGGGCAAAGCATTTTGGAAATAACATTTCAAATGGTAAAGTCTCCCTTCATACAGCTTAACTGCAGACTTTATTTTAACAAGGTAAGCAGGTTCTTCCAGTGTCCCCTGAGACTAATTACCGGGAACTTCTCTCAGCATTAAGATTGGTTCTGTATCCTGTGTACCTTAAGAGAAAAACCTTTAAAAAAAATCTTAACAAAGCATTGTGAAATGTGTGTTAAATATAAGGCTGCCTCACTAAAGTCCTCAGAGAGGAAATATAAATTTCTTCCTTGCTTAGATTTCAAGATCATAAATACGGTCTGTAGTACAGTGGCTGGAGCATAACAAGAATAAGCAAATGGCTTATGAGCCAATGAGTGGAATTATTTAAAATGACAAACTCTTAAAACCACATGGGATGTTAAAACCCTATGGCCAAATACTTTCATTTTTAAAAACTGAGAGAACTGAGCTATGGAAAGAGGGCATGATAATGCTGAAAGTTCTAATTCATGACATAATTTCACTAATACCCACCGCTGAAGTTTGAAGCCAGGAAACAAGAGTGCCTACATTTGAGGCTGTTCAAAGTGTCATGCTTGTAGCCATGGTGACATCCATCACCGGTCTGTCACTGACGCTGGCCACGGGTTGGCTACTAAAGTGGGTCAGCCACCGGTTCCTATTTTTCTGTGACTACCAGGGTTAAATAAGACTGACTCTGAAATCCATTAACCCCTTGCCAAGGTTCTCGGTCCACTTTCACATGGGAAAATGTGACACAATGAATCAAGCGCGGCAGAAGCAAAAAGTGAGTAATTAGGATGCAGGATGGGGCAGGGCAGTATTTAAACAGAGAGGAAACGGAGCAGAAAACTAAGTGATCGCAGGACCCCGAGATACAACACTGCCACTTGGAAAACAAAACACGAAGGTGCTACAGGGTTTTGACGTAAAAACCAGCGCTGGCCTGGAACACTCTTCCTACCTCAGTGGTGATTTTTAAAGAAGTCCTTGAGGGTAAATGCTCAAGGGAAGACAGAGAACAGGACAAGTGCACGTTCAGTGCTGCGCCATGAGTGGTTCAGAGAATTGTACTGCGCGTACTTTGAGCTTTGCTCTCATAGAAAATAATGGTCATACGAGAACAGACTAGCAGCCTCGAAATTCATCTAGGACAAGGTCATATGATAGAGTAGAACATGAAATAAGCAATGTCCAGCCTGTAGGATTGTATTTCCAGGGTTTGGGGCCTGTAAAGACCTCAGAAAAGACTCCTGCTTTACAAATTAATGTCCTAATAGAGGTTGTGTTGTGGTTTTGGGATTGTGGTTTCTTAAACTCTTGCCAATTAAAAGATGATAAATATGTAACAAGTGTGTTTCTCATTTACAGTGAAAACCCATCTCTACCCCAAAAGAAAATATTCTCTTTTGAAGAAAATGAGAAAAAAACATGGACTTGAATACAGCCCAAAGCCAAACTGGGTTCAGAGTTGTAATTAACAGCAGCACCTTAAAACAATTAGTTGCAGCGATGACCAGAAAAAAAACAGGCATTCTGACAGGAGCTCTTTCAATCCAGCATCCAGAGGCAAGGATCTTACCTCTTGGCTTACTTTCGCTTCCCCTTTTGGCAGCACTGTACCTGGATATTTCGGAGCAATTAAATTTCTGACATAGTGGCTGCCTTTCTCATTGGCAATATGCCCACCTGCAAGTAAGTGTCCAATTACAGATACAGTGGGGCCTCTATGTCTGGGGTTCCCAGCCCATGAACTCAACTTGCCTATCAAAAGTAGTTCTTTAAAAATTGCATCTGGGGCTGGGGATATAGCTCAGTGGAATAAGTGCTTCCCTAGCAAGTGCAGGATCCTGAGTTCGATCCCCAGTACCGCCAAAAAAAAAAAAAAAAAATTGCATCTGTACCAAACACTCGCAAAATGTTTTCTTCTCACTGTTCCTTAAACAATGCGGTGTAACTATTTACATAGCACTCACATTGGATTAGGTATTATAAGTAACCTAAAGATGATTTTAAGGGAATGGAGGCTAGGTGTAGGTTATGTGCAAATGCTAAAGCCTTTTAAGGAACTTGGGCATCCTTGGCTTCTTGTATGTACAGGGCTGCTGGAATCAATACCACCAGACATTCAGAGACAACTCTATAAGGTCTGTAATAAAGAGAGGCAACTGTAGGAGTTGGTCTGCTTGTCTGGTCTCCACGCCTACTGACACCTTAACATCAGACAGCTTAAAGCATTTGGGAAACCAAGGTTTTATGCTTTTCAGTTCTACCCACTACTAGCCTGAATATAAGCTGGCAGAATATCCTGGTTATAACATCGCTCCATATTTCAGCTCCTTATTTCTATGTCCCACTTCGTCCCTGCTAATTAGAAACCTGTTCCCCATCTGTTTCTATCCCAGGTCTGCGTGCTCTTCAAGAGAACCAATGTCTTCATCTCGTCCCAGTGTCCAGCTTAGACAAACTCAATAAATGTTAGATGGGTCCATCCATAAATAATGTGAGGGAGAGGGGGAGGAAAGGGAAGGGAAAGGGTGGAGGATCGAGGGAGAGATGAAGGGAAGGGAGGAGAGAGAAATCTCTGGTTCATTTTCTTTTTTTTTTTTTTAGAAGGAAACATCCGTTCCCTTTTTTTTTTTTTTTTTTCCGGGACCGGGGATCGAACTCAGGGCCCTAGTGCTTAGCGGCAAGCACTTAGCCCACTGAGCTGTACCTCCAGCCCCTCTCTGGTTCATTTTCATACTTTCTTTTTCCTGATCACTTCCTGGATAGTAGACAGTAGTAGTAGGGTGATCAGCGAAGGAAGAGCCTAAGGAGAAAGGAATCTGGTTACATGTGCACTGGGTATAAGGAATGCACCTTGCCCTGCCTTATTTTTATAGACTGAGCAATCAGTTAGTCACCTACAGCTGGGATGATAAAATGTGGTCTCCATCAGTTAAGGTTTTGTCAAGTCGCAATGGCCTATTACAATTTTGCTTCCTCCACTTTGATTTAAGGTGATGGTTTATTTAGGCATAAAGCTAAGAAAAACATTCTCTCCGAAGAAACAAAATATTTCTAACATTTCCAAAGGGAGGTTGGGATTTTCCTTATTACCCTTTATAGAATGATAGATTTTTAAATTTTATTTTTATCCCCCAAACTAAGACATTTTAAAAAATAAATTAATTAAAGGTTGAAGCTTATTTAAGGAGAAAAATGCACTTCTTTTACATTTTGGATTGTATTTATAAATCTCCCATGGCATTCACATAGAGTGCAGGGCGCTCTCTCCTCCTGCCCCAGGAATGGGGCTCATATGTCAAACTGTTTAGGTTCTAAGTTTAGAATGCCCACATCATTTCCGGTATAACTCAGTGACACAGACAGTAACTGTACTACCAGGAACAACAGTCAAACACAAAACTCTTTCATTTATGAATAGAACAAGGATCAGCCTACATTGTCTATAAAGAAATTTTACTACCAGATAGCAAAATATTTTAGGCTTTATAGGGTCTATGGTCCCAATAGCAAGTACTTGATCCTGCTGTTGTACCTTAAGCAGCCATAGGCAATACCTTAACACATGGACACGGCTGTGTTAGAAGAAAACTTTACAAAAATAGCCAGCAGTTGAAATTGGTCTTCAAGGTCGTAGCTGGCCAGCAAAAGCTACAGAAAAGTGATGAGACCCAGTAAGATGCTGTATGGTACCTCACAATTTTGTACGTGATTCCAGGAATTGTAGGTGTACCCCAAGCTTGTATAAATAGCTCAGTCTAGGATCCCATGATTAATATATTTGTGAAGCCCAGGTAACAAGGTTTGGCTTTCAAAGCCCAAGTTATCTTTATTTGAACTGACAAAGTAAGAAATCAAATACATGAAATATGATGACGCATTTCTTGAGTTTCTTGTTGCTTGGACTGAGACACGGAGTGCATTTCTCACCATAGTGGATAAATTAAATGAACATCCGTTCTGTTCACTGGTGTGAAATACTTTCTGCATCACACAGCGGGTACTGTGAAAGGTGTTACAATGGATAATTATTATTTTCTAGTGAAATGTCAACTTCTATTCATTTGACAGGAGTTTGACAGTATGAAACCCTAAAGAAACTATAGCCAGACTATAGCAGGTGCAGAGGACTATTATATCATATCCTACCATAAAACAGCTTATCCTATCTTATAGCACAAAGGAGGTCTTAATGTTCTTCACTCAAACATGTATGTGCTCATCTCTGGGGAAATAAAATCTCCTGAAAGTGAACCACACCCTATCTGAAGAAATCAAGTGACTGTGACACTTATGGATGGTAATATGCCAAGCATGAAAGAAAATTCTAGTAATTCTAGACATCTTAATTGACCCTTTCTATACTTTACACACTAAAGTTTAATCCCTGAAGAGTTTAGAGAAGATACTTGGTGGATTATATGAAGGTTTAATGCAGTCCTTTTTGAGCATCACAATTTGCACATATCCACATGAAATCTGCATCAGCGTCAATAAGGTCATTCAGAAACTATCAGCTAGCACTGAAGCTGGGTAAACACATACATATCTCCAACGTGAACAACTGTGGTAAGACCCGTTCCATGGAAAGCCCGGGATAACAGCTCCTGTATACTCTGCCAACCACTTACCAGTTGGAAAATACACTTGAATTTTTTAGGAAATAACTGAAACTTCAAGAGAGAGAAATCTGCTATGATCTTCGGATGGAAATGTGGATGTCACAGAAAAGGACTTACAATATGCTACCTAAATCTGAAAATTCTACTTCTTATAACAGTCAGAATTTAAGTGTAGACCCCAAGATCTAGAGGGAAAATCAGTAAGACTCACACTGGTAGCCAAACTTTACGCGTAACTCAAGTACGTCGGATTTGTTGCTTGCCTGGAATTCTCCTTTCCTGCAAACTGCATCCCGCCCCTCCCACGAGCTGCAGTGCCCCCTCCCGCTGGCCCACCGCACTCAGCCACACCGCCTTTTAATTTCTTTTTGGTGGGGATCTTAAATTTTCTGTCTTTTTTATTTCTTAATTATTTATATCCCCATTACAACATAAGTTCCAGGAGAGCACAGATATTTTTTCTAGGTTATAAGGACACCGCCAATTTTTAGAACAGTGCCTGAAATGTAGGAGATGTTTAGTTAAGTATCTACTGACTAAATAAATTGAAGAAGGACAATTCCTCAGCTCAAATCAGCTCCCACATTAGAAGCATCACTGCCACTGCATTTGTGGGCGTCACAAAAGCTGTGTGCAAAAAAGAAACCGACTAAAAATGAAAGAAAAAAAAAAAAAAAGAAGAGAAGGCAGTCCATCTCACGTGAAAACGTGGGGGCAAAAACCCGAGTCTCCAGCTAAGGCAGGGAGGAGGCAGCTGATAGAAAAACCAAAAAAGTTGGGGTCATATGGCAAAGCAAGTTCCTGAGCTATTACAGGTTTTGATACTGAGTTGATTTTTAGCCACCATCTTAAAATTCACCGCCTGAGCCATGAAATTAATTCTAGATGTGATGAGGAACATCCACCAAGAGCATAGGCAGAAGCGTAACTCTTAAGGGATCAACTTCTTAAGCACAAATATCACCCCACTAAAACCACCACAACAACCAGTACAAGACATTATTTCTGAGAAAGGAGCAACTTGAGTTCATGAGGCTTCATAACCCACGTGCAACTTTTGGACTGTCAATAATACTTCAGTGTCTCGGCTGTAAAGCCCTTCGGTCCTTCACATAAGCTTTTGCTGTTAGTCTTCTCCAGCAGGAAGACAATTATAAAGCAGAGTAAACAGTTGGGGTGTATAAGTTTTGACTCTAAAATAAAGCCCCTGCTTCCCTCCTGACAGCTGTAAATGGTCCCACCACTAATTGCTTTCTCCCCACCTGTGGTGCCCAGGGTTAGTTTACATAAAGACTGCTGCTCAGGGTCACCTCTTCGGAGATATATGAACGGGGCACAACCTTTTATCACAGCAGTTTGTGTATTTTCACAATGACAGGAGCCAAGGCAGCTTGTCCATTACTAAAAAACAGAACCATTTTGACGCATCCATCACTTGTCTGTAGCTTCCTATAGAGGTCAACTTGTTTTAACCACTGTCTTGTCTGTTATTCCTGTTTTACTGTTCTCCTCTCCAGGCATCTTCTACCTTTTCTTTCCTGGATGTATTAGAAGCTCAATGTCTTTGGATTAAGATGACTGGTTTAAAACTGAAATACTAGGCTGGGGATATAGCTCAGTGGCACAAGCACCTGCCTGGCTAGCACAAGGTCCGGAGTTCGATTCCCGGTACCAAAGTAAATAAATAAATAAAACTGAAATACTCTGTAAATTCTCAGTTGTACATGAAAACACAATACTATGAAAGCTCAAGTCAGATTGGCCATTTCATTTGAGAATTATCTGGGTTATGCATTAATTTACATTTCTCTTTCATACCTTATCTTTAAATTCAATACCATATTAAAAGCTGACAGAAAAGTACTGGTTACCCACAGCAATCTGATCACCAAAAGTTTCATCTTTTCCAGGGAGGCTAAAGATGGAGGATGAAAAGTTCACACCCAACCTGGGTCACACAGTGACTTAAGGTTTTACAAAGACTGAAGATGCTGGTCCAGTGCCAAGGCTCTGAGTTCAATCCCCAGAACCTTCCCACACAAGGAAAACACATTAACTCTTCAAATTAACATGGCCAATATATGCAAAGCTTCAGTCAGGAGCCTTGACCCTGAGACTGAACAATTGTAGCTTCCTATAGAGGTCAACTTGTTTTAACCCCTGTCTTGTCTGTTATTCCTGTTTTATTGTTCTCCTCTCCAGGCATCTTCTACCTTTTCTTTCCTGGATATATTAGACGCTCAATGTCTTTGTTTTTTGTTAAGCAAAGTTGAAATTTTTCAATTTTCTCAATTTCCTTCAGAGTTAAATTTCTCTTGGTTTCCTCAGGCTCAGTGAAGACGGTGAGCTGGCATCATTGTGGCTTCTGCCCTTGTCCTACCTGTGCTGTCTTCCCTGCCTGGCTGCTGTCTTCCATGCAGGAGGGGAGATAGGAGTTTCTGATAAAGGTTCCTTCCCTGCTGAGAAATCACAGGAGGGGTAAAGACAACAATCATCTCTCTGCAACAAGACGCCTCAGCTCATCTGCTGCTAGGTTTTAGATGGTAGGTGGAGCAAGAGTCAAAAATCAAAATGCCTCTAGGGAAAAAGATACCAGTTCTCACCCCAGGGGATCTCAGAAAAATGTATAATTGATCCTGTTTCAAAGAGGCATGCTGTGAATAACCACTGTATAACTTCCATGAATAGTGTCAAAAATGCCATCCAGAAATGATGGGGCTTGGCAGATGAAAAGTCACTCTTAATTATTCATGGTGGTAGAAAAATTGTGGTACCCTGACTAAATGGCATTGGCAGACTATTCAAGCCTTTTGCTTGGGCATACATTAGCATTCCTCGAACTTGCGCAGTCTCAAGTAGAATCCACATTTTACTGTTTCTCCCTATTTTAAAAAGTAGGTGGTGGAGGAGAAAGGAGCTGTAGCATTGTTTAAAAAATAGAGTTTAATGAGAACATACCTGATCTTTATGAAATATCATAAACCGTGTATAATGAGCCCAGAGTCCATCTACTGTCTTCCAGTAACAGCACAACTGGTGATTCTTGTCCTATATATTTAGTTGCTTTCAAAAAAAAGAATCCTGCAGTTGGTTCTCGAGACTTACCTTCCCCTAGTAATGGTTCAAATGCTACAAGGCAACCGGAAAGAAAGAAATAAGGATATGGTTTATTCACTTGGAGGCTAATGTTAAGCCCTGAACTATTGAGCTCAAAGGACACCACTGAAGAACAAAATGTCTTTCGTCGCTTTGATCAGTTTGTACGATCCAGGGACAGACACATCACCAGCTTATCAACTGCCTCGCAGGCAGTGGAACCATATGTCTGAACTAAAACCAACCACACAATCAGGCAATGGGGAGTTGATGTCATAATGTAAGTTTTCATCCTGTGACAAATGGAATGTAATATGAAACTATACTATTACAGTGCAAATTTGATAGATGACATGAAATAAGAAATTCCCCTGGAAGTCTTAGACTCCAGACTTTTCAATACATAGGTGTTCACAAAGATGATTGATGGTGGAGAAGGTGAAATAGCTAGAGATCGACCAATGGTTCTTTTGAAAAACTCTCATTAATAACACTGGGAATTTGGACCTTTGTTCTAATGCTTCCAATAACTAGTCTTCCCCAAGAACTAACTGTACCTTCACTGATGTTCCCTACAATGTACCTCTCCCCCATAGTTACGTTCTTAACTCCTTCCATTGCCAAAGCAAAAAGAAATACGCTTTCTGGTGGGAAAAAAAATGTAGTTTACTTGAAACAAAAGCTGCCTTTTATCCTATGGTTTATACATCAAAGCCTCACTCCAGACATCCCTCTCCAGATCCCTGAGCCAGACTGTTGAGCATGTAAATCTTTGGGGGAGAGAAATGAACTGAACATATCAGGGGCACTTTGAAGAGCTTGTTTGAAAATGGATGTGAGATTCCCAATATTAAAACACTTAAAAAAAGAAGAAGAAAAAGAAGTCTCTTTTCTTCTGACCTTAGAAGCAAGCAAGGACGATTGTTATTTTCATTTGCATTCAAATTTTAACAACACAGTCACACAACACCAAGGGGATCGACACTGGGTTTCCACTGAAGATTGCTCATCATTTCATTACGGTTCATTACGTTGATAACTGTCAGAGAGCATTTGAAGTGAGGACTGTGAGTAATAGGACTGAAATGGTAATTTTAAAACAATACACTTTTGGAGGAAATATAGCAGCACATTAAATTCAATTAGAAAAGGCAAACATAAAGTATGTGATGTTTGCTGTTTAGAGCTGGGCTATTTATTTTCTTGATAACTCAAACCTATAGAAAGCTCTCTGAAATCAGGACCTTTGTCACAGATTTTGGTAAATGTGCCCGCATTAGCTCTAAGCTCTGCCAGTGGAAATTGTCTTAAAAGGTGTAATTTTGGAATATTTTAAGCCACGTCTGAATATCAATCCATCATTTTTTGTTTGTTTGGCACAGCTGATGAGATATCCAAAGCCGTTCACCTACAGACTGATATGTGAAGGCTCCTCCAGCAGGCCCTACAAAATCATGACCTCTTGCTTCCCAAGTGATCCTGATCACAAAACTCTAATAAGGTTCATCAAACAAGTTAAATAAAGAGTAAAAGCAAAAGGTCAGATTTCCAAGTGAAATACATGGAAAACCACTCTTGTAATGGTGCTAAGCAAAGGTGCAACATAAATTAGCTACTTTCTTTCTCTCTCTCTCTCTCTCTCTGAGACAGGGTCTCACTATACAATTCAGACTGGCTTTGAACTCACTATTGAACTGAAGGTGATCCTCCTGCCTCAGCCTCCTGATTACACCTGCCCCATGTGCTTGAAAGCTAATTACTACCTTTATAAGGCATTTTCCTCAAACATTTTGAAATACAGTAGGAAATTAGAAAGCTACCTTAAATATAGTATTGCCTTGGCCTCTCAGTAGGAGAAAAGATTTTTCTCACTAAATCATCAAACAAGCAACTAAAGGCCTATGTAATTTAAAGTCTTCCTGCTCTTGTGATGAGTGGACCCCTCCGAACACTGGTGACTGTCAGACTACATTCCAGACTAACGGAAGAGGAAAATGCAAGGGGAAGAGATCTAGAGGGGAAAGGGGTTCAGTATCTCCAGGTAAAGGACATGAATTTCTTTAGTGAAAATCACATCAGAATTCTTACTAAGAACTGACTCATGAAATCTACATTTTTTTCATCAGCCTAAGTGGAGTTCTGTGTGGATATAGAAGTAACTGTGTCTGTGCTACCAGCAATGTTGCCAGAGAAGCGCGTTGCTTTTCTGCACTATGACAAGGGTGTGAGGTGAGCGTGTACATTTTTATTCATAGTCATTAACTAGGAGGACTCTGGAAGAAAAGATCCACAAAGCTAATAGCTCAAAGATCTTATAATACTTATGTGACCCTAACCCAGTTTGGATTTTCTTCCTGGAGGAGACAAATGAAGTGTGCAATTTTCATTAAGGGAGGATGTTCAGAATCCTTGGAATATCTTTCTAGAGTCACCATGGAGCCGGGCAAAACTGAAAGTTAGAGGCACAAAAGGAGATAGCCCATCCACCTCCTGACATCCATCAAAGATGTTGGATCCACCCAACGCTATGATCCAAGAATGTGTTAGAACTGCAGAATCTCACACCTGACTTTGGCTCTACCAACCCACAGGCAAGTTTTGTGTGATTTTTATGCACATTGAAGTTTAAAAAACCTCTACACTCCCCCTTTCTAAACAGATACAGGCTATTTTCTGGAAAACATTCAGACAATGCTCTCACTGAAACATCTCAGCTTGTCTCACTGGAAGCGTTTCACATCAACCTCACCAGAGGTTCCACCAAGAATTCTTCTCCAAGTAAAATGTATTTATTAAATTCTCTTCCATCTTCCTGCAGTGTGGATGGTGTGAACCTCTAGGCATCTCCTGCCGAATTAGCTAGTGCTCCTCATATTCACCTGGTCTAATCGTTCTCCAAGTGAACAAAAACCTGATTTTACAAGCCAGTGGAGCAGAGTTTCTCTTTGGTTAGAAGAATGAGTCTCAGAGAGTGTGTTTTATTTCTTCATTAGTGTGCCGTCACAGTGAGCGATCTCTAAATGCAGGACTGCATAAGAATGCTGGGGTTAAAGACAGCGTAATGAACAAAGAAGGTGCCTGATTATCCTGCCTGTCAGCACAAGGGAATTGGGTTTGTCACCTGGCTTAACCAACTGGTAAGAACTGATTAGAGGCTGAGATCAGTTTGAAAGGATCCCTGATGTTTATGTTCCTCCCCAACCCCAGATCTTGTCAAGGGAGTCTGATAAAGCTGGGGCTGGGGAAGTTTGTTCTGTGCGTTATCTGAACAAGAGGTTCTTTCAGAAACTCCCACTGTCTCCTCCACTGAAATGTCTACTACAGCGCTGTCCGATAGAACTTTCTATGATGATTAAAAAAACACACTACAGTTGGGTTGCCTTGCGAATACCGAGCCTTTGAAATGCAGCAAGCATCAGAAAAAAACTAAATTTTACACCCAGTGTTCATAACTGTAAATGTCAACAGCCAAATGTGCCTCGTGGCTACTGTATTGGACAATGTATGTCCGCTGTACAAAACAGGAAGGAGGAAATCAAGAGAGAGAACCAGGAAATAAGAACTTGTTTCTAATTCTGCTGCTTAATTTATTCATATGAATCTCTAGTAGCAAAATATGGTTACCTCTCTGACTACACCTTTTCAAAGGAGGTCTTGTGAGATAATATTGTATTCTTAAAAATAATAATCAAAAATTCAACTCTGTACAGAAGTGGTCTCAATCCTTGACTGTCCATGGAATTAATGGACTAATTTCTAAAAATAGTGATGTCTGAGTACCCCTAGAGATCCTGCCTGGTGCATTTTAGCCATTGGGTGGTTTCACTGTGTGGCCAAAGGCACAAAACACTCATAGAGAGATAGTGAGATGTATTAACAACCTGCTGTGCAGACCTTTGGGGAAGGAAATGACCAGCTGGAGATAAAAAGAGGAAGAGAACAAATATTTGAGAGTCCCACCATATGCTAGTCCTTAGCAAATACTTTCTTATTTATTCCTTAAAACAAGTCCAGATGTAGATAGTGAGAAGCCATTCTACAGATGAGGCAGCTGGGGCTGCAGGAGAGATTAAATAAACTCTCAATATCACAAATGGGCTCAGCGGTTGGCATGAAGGCCGTGGGACTGGCAAGTCTGTGCTTCACTGTCAGCGTGTGTTTAGTTTCCTCTTCACTGGAGGATGGGTGTCAGTCACTGGGATGCAGTCACCACTAGGCCCATGCATGAGACCCTCAAGCAGAGAAGGGGAGAAGGAGTCATTCTACCCCAAGAGCAGGAGGGAAAGGCCATCTCTTAGTTTGCTGTCTTTACAGACCCCTCACCTTATTGAAAATAACCCCAGAGAAATTACTTGTTGTAAACCTTTGGGCTATCTCTATGATAAAAGCCGCTTTTCTTTTTATGTACATCCTCAAGAGAAAACTAAAATTTCATCCCTGGAGAAATATAAAATTCTAAAGGCTCAATGACAGCATCGTTACTATGTATCAGGCCAGTGGTCCAGTGTCCCAGGCGTGTGGTGATTCTGGAGCATCGCCAGACTCCCAGGGGAAAAGCTGAAGTAATTAAATTGTTGGCACACTGGGCCCCAGCATGCTAAATAACAGGACAGAATCATGAGACTGAAAGGCAGTGGAGAAAAGAGCCACACCAGGCCATTGAAAAGGAGTTTTGTGACACTGACAGCACAATGAAACCTCAACATGGAGAAGGCTTTGCCTGTATGGAAAACACATGGACTGCATGGTGCAAAAACAGGGCAGCTATCAAAATATCCAAAACCACTTTCGCTTGAGTCTACTATTGTGGCCTTAACTCCAATCACTAGAGAGTTGTTGGCAGGGGGTATGGACAGGAGTAGGAAGTTCACTATTAATCTAATAACACAAAATAGAATGTAGTACCCAATTATTTAGACCGGGGTGGTCTGGGCTTGAGTAGGTCCTACAGAAGTGGAGATCCAGAGGAAAGCCTTAGTGTATAAAAGGAAGAGGAAACAGGAGGAGGCAAAGAACTCCACACCTTGCCTTTTTAGGTTATAAGGCCAGCCCGTCTCAGCTCTGGAGACTTGAGCTTGACCTGGTACACGGGACACAGTAGGTTCCCAGAACCCCTCCTAGGAGGCAAAGAGTGGCCAGCAGCGTGGTCTTTAATATCTCTGGGCTGCCAGCTGCCTTGTCTACAAAATGAAAAACACCTACCTTACCAACTCACTGCAATGTGAACATGTGATAAGGTTTTTAGAAGGTGCCTAATATGTTCCCTGAGTTTAATTTAAAAATTATCATTACAAGTAGCAGTAGTAGTAATTGTACTACTATTGTGTCTTATTGAAAAGCCATCCCAGAAGTGATAGCAATTTTAGTGCAATTTTGGGATGAACCTGAGATCTGTCTCCCCACCCCTTTTAAAGATGATACCTGGTGGTGTTAGAAAGCCCGCCCCAACTGTTCAAAGCAACAGAAAGGACTTCTTGTTCAGTGATGCTGCACACAGGGCAGCAAAAATGGGGTTTACAGTAGTTAAAGAACAAAATAAATCAGTCATATTGACAGTAAAAACCAAAACACATCAATGGATTTTACACAGCATCAAAGAAACACAAGGCATTAAATACCAGCAGCTATAAGGGAAGTAGAGGTTGAGTATCCCTGATCCCAAAATCCAAAGACACCAGTTGTTCTAAAGCCTGGTAGTTTCTAAGCACAAACAGGACAACCTAAGAAGAAACTCCACACCTGTCCTAATGGGTTAGGTTGCAATGAAAAGACAGGCACTCTACAAATATTGTATCAAATTCCCTTCAGGATCTTTGTATAAAAACAGCATGAAATAGAAATGAATATCATGTTTAGATGTAACTTTATCCACAGAATATTTCAATATATGGATGCAAATATTTCCACTCCAAAAAGTCCTAAATCTAGGACCTTAGATCCAAAACATTTTGAAAAAAGGGTATTCAACTTGACCTTTTTTTGTTTTTTTGAGACAGGGTCTGGCTATTTAATTCAGGCTGGCCTTGAGCTCACTTTGTAGCCCAGGCTGGTCTCGATCTTGCAACGATCCACCCCACTTAGCCTCCTGAGTGCCAGGACAACAGGCATACACCACCACACCTGGCAACTTGACCTTTTATTAGCTTTGTTCTACAGAAGAAACTGTGACATCAAAGGCTAAGCAGTCATTCAACTAGTAAATAGTCGTCTGGGAAACAAACGGGAACCCGTGGAAGAAGTGTGATGCATTGCTAGGCCTAGTTCTCAGAAACAGAAACAGAGACTTTGCCTGAAGCCAACACATGATAAAATGCCCAGGCACATCATTCCTGTCCTGGCCAAAGTCACAGCCAGCGCACTGCAGGGTCTGGGAAGCTCAGGATACTCATGAAACAAATGGCAGAACTTAGAAACCTGGCCCACTGCAACGGGCAGTAAATGTGAGAAGCGATTTCCCTATTCCCCTATGTACCAACCTTACCAGTCTAGCACTTATTAAGTGCTTATCACTAAACAAGCATTCATTAGGATCCACTCCCAAGTGTTATGAATACAAAACTATGAGGAAAGAAGGAAGAGATGTAATACCGAGTCAAGCAATGACCTCAGTGCCCACTGAGCTGTCTCCTTACCGACTGAAACCATGTTCCCAAACACTGTCCTCTACATGTCTCTCCTACAGCTCTTAAGCTTCCCCAAGTTCTTCTTGCAATGGTAAGACCACTCATAAATTTCCATCTCAGCTCTAATTACACCCTCAGACAGGCCCCAAACACCCCAGCTGCGCTCCACAAAGCTACTGTACATTCTGAATGCAACCAGAACCAGTGGAAATGATCCTTTCTTTCAAAGGATTTTCCCTGCTATCACTGAGAAAGGATTCATCCTTGATCTAATTTGGCCCTCTTGCAGTCATCCTGGAGTGGACCTGATAGTGCCCTGCTGGGCGGTAAGGGAAGCCATTGGCATCTTAAAAATGGGAGTTAAGCGAACAACTTACGAGTGCAGGGCATGGAGGCAGCATCGTTGTCAGCTCTGAAAAATCCTCGGTCACAGGTGCATGAGGTGGCTCCTTCCCAGACGGAGTAGCTATGGGGTGGACACTTGGCACAGGTGGGTTCTGTGGAGAGAGCCTTGTAATATCCAATTTTGCAAGCTACAGGGAAGGAAGAAAAAAACACAAAAAGATAAGCCACTGGGAATACAGCAAAGCAAAATGTGAAGCAATCTCCTTGATTCAGAAAAAAAGTTTTTGTTAATCATCAGTGATCATCTGGCTTGACACACAGGTAAAGCAACCCAAAATTATTAATTCATCATAGGTACTCTTGACGTTTCATTAAAATTTCTGGCTCAGTGACAAGGAAGCCCTGGAAGATATTTTCTTATAACTCATGATATCAAGCAAATGTACAGATCCCTCTTATATGTATTCTCCTGTCTAATCCTTATGGAACTATTATTATCTTTAACTTAGAACTGAGGAATTCCAAGTAGATGTGGTGGTGCATGCCTCTAATCTCAGCGTTACAGAAGGCTGAGGTACAGGAATCACAGGTTTGAGCCCAATCTGGGCAATTTAATAATTTAGTGAAAGTCTTTTTCAAAGCTGAGCAAAATAACAACAAAAAAAGTAAAGTCAGGAGGAGGGACCAGGGATGTAGCTCAGTGAGAAAGCTCTTGGTTTATTCCCTAGTACCACACACATACTACACACTACACATATTCTAATAATAGAGAGACAGGGAGAGAGAGAGAGAGAGAGAGAGAGAGAGAGAGAGAGAGAGAGAGAGAGAGAGAGAG